>JAAOAN010000405.1:0-196161 GCA_013396205.1 Fusarium mundagurra | reverse complement strand
TCAATAACCTGAAATCCCGAGTCATCATAGTATAATAGTATTTTTTATATGTTATATACAATTATAGTTTAATAAAAAGTCAATTACCCGAAAGTGGAGTCAAACTCGTTCTCGGATCTGAGCGAGCCTGTGCAGCGAGCTATAGCTGTTTCAAGTCTAGCGGGTATCCACCCAAACACAGCCATGTTTCTCAATACGCGTATCTAAACACTCTAAAACCTCGTTCACGTAAAGCGTCGCATTTTAATTCATTCTTCGCATACCAAAAACACGCGTATTTCGTGATGGCGCCTCCTCGGCCCTTCCGTCGTCAATGCAATGCAATGGTTTTGAAAACTCTTATAATAGGGGACCTAGCGCCCCGGCAGCTGAGAGCGCCGCCATTCAATTCAATCAACTCTCATCCTCGACATGCCGCAGAACGACCAACCCCAACAGCCGAGCTATCTCGAACTACCAGCGAATGGCGAGCATGATGATAGCGGCCCGCTAGCGAATGAGCTTCCGCAATATGAAGCGCTGGCGGAATTAGAGGCCACAACAACGGGTCGTGGCGATGGACGAGTCGACATTGATCTCAGCTCGAGAATTGCACGGCGATTGTCGAGATTGGTTCCTGCTGAGAAGCGACCGCTATTTCATGAGCATCGCCCCCATGCACCGCCCGAATATACCGAGACAATCGAGACGAGTCTCCGACTTATTATCGTCATTCAGGTAGTTGGTAGTAGAGGTGATGTCCAGCCTTTTGTCGCGCTGGGGACAGAATTACAACGCCACGGCCACCGAGTACGACTTGCGACGCATGGCCAATTCGATAAATTCGTGAGAGACTCTGGTCTTGAATTTTTCTCCATCGGTGGCGACCCCGCTGAGTGAGTTGACCATCTCATCATCAACCAACCACAAGAAAATTCGGCTAACTCTACCTAAAGACTGATGGCATACATGGTCAAGAACCCCGGTCTGTTCCCCAGCATGAAGACACTCCGCGGCGGCGAGATCCAGCGCAAACGTAAAATGGTCGATGAAATGCTCCACAAGTGCTGGAGATCTTGCATCGAGCCCGACGACCTCACAGGACGACCGTTCGTGGCAGATGCCATCATTGCGAACCCGCCTAGCTTTGCGCATATCCATTGCGCGCAAGCGCTCGGTGTTCCATTACATCTGATGTTCACCATGCCTTGGACGAGTACACGTGAGTTCTGTCATCCGCTGGCGAACCTGCGCGCCAACGGGAGCGACATGTCGGCGAGCGCTGCGAATTACGTGTCGTATTCTTTGGTTGAGTGGATGACTTGGCAAGGGTGAGCTCGCGAGTTGCAAATCTGTTTTCAAACTTTGTGCTGATATCTGAGATAGGCTTGGGGATATCATTAATGCGTGGAGAGGAACCCTAGATCTGGAGACTATTCCATTTAGTGAGGGTCCGTGTTTGACGGAGACGTTGGGCGTGCCTGTTACGTATTGCTGGTCTCCGGCTTTGGTGCCCAAGCCGGCTGACTGGCCTGAGAATATCGGTAAGATCCGAGCCCACGCCGTTGCTAACTGGTTACTTTGCTGACGGAAATGCTGCTAGATGTCTGTGGTTTCTTCTTCCGCGATGCACCGTCTTACCAGCCAGAAGCATCATTAGCCAACTTTTTGTCGAGTGGTCCACCGCCCGTCTATATAGGCTTTGGCAGCATTGTTATCGACGACCCTGACAAGTTGACGGAGACAATTCTCGAAGCTGTTCGTGCGACGGGGACTAGGGCGATTGTCTCAAGAGGCTGGAGTAAGCTTGGAGGGGACTCACCTGGCGACGATCAAGTCTTCTTCCTAGGCGACTGTCCTCATGAATGGCTATTTCAACAGGTTACCGCGGTGATACATCATGGAGGTGCTGGTACGACAGCTTGCGGATTGCTCAACGCTAAACCGACTACGATTGTGCCCTTCTTTGGGGAGTAAGTCGTCTTCCCCCAAACCTTTGTGTTCAAACTGACCGAGGCGGATAGTCAACCATTCTGGGGAAACATGGTGCATGCCGGCGGTGCCGGTCCAGCTCCCATACCCTTCAAGGCCCTTGACAGCAATAACCTAGCCGAAGCCATACGATTCTGCCTCACTCCCGAAGCTTCCGCGGCTGCACGCCAAATCGCCGACAAGATGTCCAGCGAGGCTGGAGTTCGACGAGCCGTGGCGTCTTTCCATGCGAACTTGCCTCTCAACGACATGCGATGTGATCTGCTACCGAATCTTCCTGCAGCGTGGTTGTACGAGAAGAAGGGAAAGCATGTCAAGTTGTCTAAGATGGCTGCTGAGATGCTGGTACAAGAGGAGAAGGTGTCGTGGAAAGACCTCAAGTAGTACGTATCCCTGGAGCCGCGCATGATTGAACTCGCTGACTTTTATGTTTCTTTAGTTACCAATCACAGCCTGTACACATAGAGAATAAGCGCTGGGATCCTGTGACAGCGGCGTTATCGTCCCTAACTTCAACTTCGATTGGACTGGTCACCTCGACCGCTGACATCATCGTCAAACCAATCCAAGCCTTCCGTCCAACGACTCCAAGCGGTAGTCGACCAAGCAGCCGAGAGGGTGCAAGCCGATCTGGGGATACCTTGGAACGCGCCTCGGCAGATGACGTCTTTGGTCGACCAGCGGGCATCGATCTCCCCTCAGCACCAAAGAGCACTCACGAGAAGGAACATCACCACCAACACCGGGCATTAACGGCCGTCA
Source organism: Fusarium mundagurra (assembly GCA_013396205.1). Classification (NCBI taxonomy): domain Eukaryota; kingdom Fungi; phylum Ascomycota; class Sordariomycetes; order Hypocreales; family Nectriaceae; genus Fusarium; species Fusarium mundagurra. Next base: position 193,428 of record JAAOAN010000405.1, on the reverse strand, counting down.
AGGGCTCCGCTCTCGGAGTCGGTGGCTTCTTCAAATACTACTACAGAGGCCTCCTCCTCGACCTCCCCTACGCCGTGACAGAAGGAATGCGCAACGCCCCCAAACTCTACGGCGGTAAAGTGTACGACCCAGGCGCCGTGACAGACTGGAAGTCAGGCGGTATAGCAGCCGGGAAGAACTTTGCGCACGGTATGGTTGAGGGGATAGGCGGTATAGTCATGGAGCCTGTGCGGGGGGCGAAGAAAGAAGGCGCTGCGGGTGCGGCAAAGGGTGTTGGTATCGGATTGTTGAACTTGGGGACGAAGCTGAGTTCTGGTACGATAGGGTTGGTGGCGCTGCCTAGTCATGGGATCTATCAGAGTGCGAGGGCGCTTGTGAAAAGGAAGACGGGGAAGAGCATCATGGAGGCGAGGAAGGTTGAGGGGAGGAACTTTGTTGAGCGGAGTGATGAGGCGCAACGGGATAAGGACAGAGCAGTGGTTTTAGAGGGATTTGAGGCACTGATGAGAGAGACTAAGAAATAGGGATAGATGAATGATTATTAATAAGATCTGACAAAATGTGGATTACAGTCACTGATGGCAGCAGAAGTCTTTATGGTTTTACACATCTCTGTTGCAAAAGACGTATGGTTCACTTTGTGTCCTTGATGCTAGTACATCCTGGCATCATTACCCGCAAGCTTATTTAGGCATAAAACCGGGAGATAGGCATAAAAGGGTAAGATAGTTAATTGCATTAAAATAATAAAATTACAGTGAATTTTTATATACTCTTAATATATTATAACTTTTCCACTAATGTAATTAACTGTCTTAACCTTGGTACCTGTCTCACGGTTTTGTGCCTTACTAAGCTTGCTTAGTTGGCCCCCTCCTGGCTCGAGCCAATGGGTTGGTATGTAATTAATGTCACTATAAGATGATTTTTAAGCTGACAGCCAAGCTTTTTTGAACTTCAACCTTATTTATTACACCCAATTGTACAAGAATTTGCGGGAGGTATAAACTCAATCGAGACGGCACGCCTGCGGACTCAAAGCCTGTAGGCAATCCACAGCACATTCTACTTCATCGAAATGGCGGTCCCCCCCGAAGCCGCTGCCATTATCCAGCGCAAAAAGGCGCAGTACTGTCGTTTCGCCGACTCCAATCAATGGGACCGCTTCGACAGCATCATGCTACCCGACGCGACGTTTCTCTTCCACAACCCAGATGGCAGTGTGATCACAAAGGGAGACATTGAATACTCATGGTCATCTACCAAAGATTGGGTGGCCTTCTTCGAGAATGAGTTTAGGGCGGTGCAGGCGATTCACATTATCGGACCAGCTGAGATGGAGCAGATTGCGCCTGATGAGATCAAGGCCATCTGGGCTGTTACGTACCACGCTGGGACGAAGGAACATGAAGGCGGTGTTCATGGAACTGGCGGTGGGCATTATCACGAGACGTGGAAGAAGGTTGGTGATGACTGGTTCATGGAGAGCTTGAGGATGGAGAGGCTTTACTGGAAGGTGTTGAGCATTTGATCAGTTCATCCAAGGCGACTACATATATCTACATCTAGGAAGAGCCGTTCAATCCGTTTGTCCCATTGGTTCCATTTGCCTTTTTGGCTTCAGAAGCATCCTCTGCATCAACACCTCTATACTCAAAGAACTCACTCCATTCACGATCACTGATCAAATCTTGAGCAAGCCTCTTCTCGTAAAAGATAGCAAACTCACATCCCTCATCTGACTCAGGTGATGGGTCGCGAGGTGGGTAAACAATGATAACACCCTCTGTAATGCGATCGAGAAGATGACGGTATGTAGCTGGCTTCGCGAAGCCAAAGTCAGCTGAAGTGATGTTTGCATCGCGATGGTCCGTCTGAAGAATCGATAGAGGAGGCTGTGCATCGACTCGAGTGTTCAAGGATGTCTTGTCACGAATGGTAGCCACCATCTCAAGCGTCTTGTCAAGGTTCTCTTGCGTAACACTGTTGGTCAAGCGGCGGATATACGACGCCAACTCTGATAGCGACCACTCCGACATTATCTGCGCAACAGTAGGCTGCGTAACAGGTGCAGTAGGAGATGTCACAGCGAACATGACATTATGCTGGATACGCGGTGGCACCTTTGGACTATGCATTCGTCGTCTCATATCAATCGCCTCACACCAGTATAAAGTCGACTTCGGATCGGGGTTGAACACGGGCGCTCGGATACGCGTGAGGTTACGCCAGATGAAGGCTGAGAAGGCATCGTATGTCGAGATCCATGTTTCATCGGTAGGAGTGGCTTTGGCTTTGAGCTCGGCTGCTTTGCTCTTGGGGAGGTGGAAGAGCAGAGACACGCCAACTTGATGGGCAGGATGGCGTTCTGGGGGAGCTGGGCCATCGATCTTTTGATCTTCTGGGGGTTCTTGCTTGATGAGGCGTGAGACGTCGAGGTTGAGAGGATCCCAGGTTGGATGTTTGGTACCGTTCACATCGGCGTAGCAGTTCTCAGCTAGCTGATGAACGAAACCCGCCCAGCCCATTACATCATTGGTGTAGTGGTGATGATGAATGTTGAACACCAATCCACCTCGGATGAAGTTGGCCTTGAAGGCTGACACGACAGGACTGTTGTCAGGATGTGCTTCAGGCTTCTCGCCATATGTCATGGGCGGTACACTCCATTGCTCAAGATCCCCCAGCGTCACCGCACTAAAATTCGTCTTTTCCAGATCCTCAAACGAAGGATACTTGTCCTTATCCTCAGGTGCATCAAGCCACTGCACAAAGAACCTCACAGTACTATCCCTCTTCTTGGTAAACGAGTGACCACCGCCAGAATCCTTCTCAATGGTCCCACAGTAGTGTCTCGCCTGAGCCAGCGTCCTCTCCAGCCCAGCCTTGAGGGTCTCAGCGGCTATTTCTTTCTCCGAGTCTTCCAGTTTGAAGAACAGAGCGTAGTTGTTGTAGCTGCAGACTGTGAGGTAGTCCAGCGTGGTGACCTTGAAGCGTTCCTCTTCAGGGTCGTTTTCCCAGCCTAGTGGGTGAAGATGGTAGACTTGTTGCTTAGGCATGGCGGGCGTGGGGCACTTGGTGGATATGGTGAAATGTGTGTGTGAAAGAATGCGTGATGGGGAGGAGTATGGGTGTGAGGTTGAGCTGGATTTATGAGCCTGGTAGCCGAGAGTGGGTTCTTGGCAGGATGATTTGGTGGCCCCTTTGTTCTTCTTAGCTGGTTGTTCTAAGAAGCTATCAGCATTAACAGTGAGGGATTGTCAATACGAAGGAATAGCTACATGGAATTGACAAAAAAGTTGAAACAATAGTCTTCGGAATAACCAACGGAGGTACGTAAGGAAGTGGCCTGATCCTTCAATGCAGCCAAGGCATTAACTGCTCTTGAACCAACGCAGCGTCACGGATACCAGGGACCTGGTTTTCCGATAATTACGCAAGGATATGAAGTGCCGATCATCTGCAGATTTCTGATGAAGATGTCATCAACAGTGTCTAGAGTGCCAAGTCGGCCAAGTTCATGCAACGTCAACAGGGAACCAGGGGTGAAGGACCTTTAAAATCTGGAGCGGGAACGTTGACGGGAGCTAATAAAAAGTCCACGCCGTCTGCTATGCGAGAGATCAGACGTTAAGAGTCTTAGCTTAAATACTATTAACTAGCAATAAAGTCTCTTTAACAGATTCATGGCAGTGGGTGGAATGAGATGATGGGGGGCCCCATATTTGGGAGTAGCTATCTTAGCCTACAGACGGCGGGTGTAACATTTCCGGTAACCCGGCTCAGCGTATCGTTAAGGATCTTCTCTGCTGGAACCGGTTTGAAGGCATTTTCTGAAGGATGCAAATTGGAGTGACTGATCACATGTTGTTGATTCACCCCTGTTTGCGTTCTTTTCTCTTGGTGGGTGGGGAACCTGAATCCTTCGGTTGGATGTCGTTTTCCATGCTGAGTCGTACTTTCAAGACAGACTCTTTTCCTTTACTCCCAAATGGATCATTTCAGTGCTATAGGGCTGCTAGTCACTTGCCTCTTTACTTCTGTTTCTCATAATGGACGCCAGTGACAAAGTAGTTAAACCTCACAAGGCTCGGGCCAAGCCTAGCCAGGGACAGATCATAAACTTAGTTGCTCGTTTGAACGAGAAGTGGCATGAGCTTGTAGCCGAGGTTCCACTCTATGGAGTTCATTCTCAGCCTAGACAGGGTAACAACAAGGCTTTTCACACGCGGCACCAACGTTCCGAGGAAACTTGTGAGAAAACTGCCACAAGCTCCCGTCACTAGCCCTGGAACTTTCAACGTCTAACCCGCTGCAGCCAATGTTACCAAATCCCAATGAGCCAGGATTTCGGGAACTGGTAGCTAGTCTTGGATATGATCGCCAGGAGAACACAGACAATGAATGTTTCAATCAGGAACTCAATTACGGCTTGCACCGACAAGACCTTTTAGTAAGAGATGACCTTGTAAATAGGTAGTTACCTACTATAGTGTCACCAAAAGCAATTATTGTTTCGCCTCCCGGACCCGAAATACCGGGGTTGAGGCTCGCCACGTTTTGGTACCAAACTCTCCTTAACATGGGTAATCAAAGTCTTTCCGTATGATTGTTAAAAGTCACCTCCTTCCATGAACTCCTGTGCCTGATGATCAAGAGACCTTGTTATTGTCCTATGCTTCCATAATGGCTACACTTGATCTGGACGGACCGGCCCTTGCGCCTCCAAAGGGCGAGGTGTCGAATCTAAACGATCCCCCTAATCAGAACGGTCTGGCCTATACTGTTCTGATTATCTGTGCGACTATTACCACGATATGCTTCCTTCTCAGAGCTTACGGGCGTGTTTACCTGCTCAAGAAGTTTCAGGCTGAAGAGAGTGAGTAGCGCGTCTGATCCTTCTCTGAGTCATTGCTAACGGATTTTGAAGTTCTCACGACCTTGGCATATGTATGTTTGATCCTTTGAAGGTGCTTTACATGATCTCTAACAGAACCAAGGGCAACTACTGGGGTGCAGCCTATGCGACGTTCAAGATGGTGGATACGCCTGGATATTTCGTGCATCAATGGAATGTCCGTCTCAAGGATGTAATTCCCACAAACTACGTGAGCATCCCTTCACCAAAACTACACAACCGTAAAGGCTGACGTGTATCAGTGGGTTCTCATCTTTGGAGTCTGCTACTCCTTCGTCCTCCCATTTCTCAAAATCGCTATCCTCGTTGAATGGTGTCGTCTTTTCGTGCCGAAAGGCACACGCACAAAGAGCATCTTCTGGTGGGGCTGTATGGCCATTGGTTTTGTCCAAGCCACGTCCAACACCGCTATCGTCGTTGCTCTGAATATGCAATGTACCCCTCACGAGGCCATCTGGGACTTTAGAATCCCAGACGCCAAATGCTGGGACTTGCATAAGTTGCAGGTCGCGTCTGCTACGATCCACCTGTGCTGCGATATTGCCATCTTTTTGTTACCCCAGCAGGTTATCTGGAAGCTGAAGATGTCTTGGAAGAAGAGGATGGGTGTGTCTGTTATCTTTGGACTAGGTCTACTGTACGTGAATCTCTTAATCTCGCTATGAAGCTACTGACAATGATGTAGAGCCTGTGTATCTGCTGCTTTCAGATTGGCCGTCACAGTCAAGTACGGCAAAGCCGCCGATGGTCTATACGCCCTCGCCCCTCTAGTGTTCTGGGCCACCGCCGAAATGACCTGCGGTTTCTTCATCGTCTGCGTCCCGTGTATCCCAAAGATTCTCAAAGAGACTGGCGTCATTCGCAACATCAAGCGTGCATTCGGCATGAGCACCGCCCCTACGAACCCCAATACCGTAGACCGATACGGCAAAAGTGGAACAAAGGGTTCACAGCTCTCGTCTACAGGCCCCAAGTCTTACTACAAGCTAGATGAGGATGGTGTGCCGCTGGGAACACTGAAGGGATCTGAGTCGACGGAGTATCTGCGGGATAACACCAATAATGGACAGGGTATTACTCGGACGACACAGATCAAGATCACGCAGGATAATCGCTCGGCAAGCGATTCGGAGGGCCATGCTGCGTTTCCGGCGTCTCAAAAGCCCTGGGGTGTATAACGCATGTGTGGCGCCAGTTAGCCGATGTTGCATGAACTATACAAAAAGGGTCGGTTTGGTGGCATTGTTTCTCTGTAAAATGCTACAGTTTAGTGTAAGATTTTGGCATGTATCTAAAAATATAAATTAAATATTTAGATACTCGGCATAGTTCTACATAAGTACGGAGTACTCGAGGTACATTCTCTCTAGGCCGATTTTAACGAACACGGCAAACATTCATGCTTTCCAGCTCTCAAGACAATGAGTAACAAGTGCAAGCATATTGTCAGAATGAAGCCATTCCACGTTACATCGCGTATACCGAGACGCAGGATCCGTCTGATTGTCATCTAAAATCCCTATTCGACCAAGAACGAAAACTCACCCTTGACAAGGAGACGACAAAAGAATTCGTAATGCAAACCAGTTATGATATGATGTTGGTCCTCGCTAGGAGCAAAGTCTCATAAATTGTCTCCACCAAGCAGGGAATAATGCGAATGGCAAGGTGATGTGCAGGGATGAGCGCTGATCTTTTCAGGGGTTTGGGATTTCCCGGAAGTTTGCCTAGCTTCTTCTCCCGTTGCTCGCCTCGGAGGATTTAGCATAATTTACCCGACAGATCGGCGATTCCAAAGTTTCAGGACTGCGGCGTAGTCTTTTCGGCAGATGCGTGAGTACAGGGTAAGGTACGGACTTTCGGACATTGGTTATCAAAGAGGGCGAGGCCGTCTTAGGCCACTACCAGCAGCGGCCGACGTGGCCGTTGCAGTCAAGTGGCTCTTGAATAGGTTCTAGATTTAACTTTAGGTTCATGTTTCGACTATCTCAGGGCGAGCCGGCCCGTGGTGCCTTGTTTTAGTTCGCCGAAGCTAACCTCTATGCAGCGATTTCAAAGGCCATCAGAGCTGGACACCCGCCTTGTTGACTGATGTTTTCGTTGACAGAACCTATTTCTCTCGTATACATGCAGGCCGGACTAGGTCTCTTTCGTGTCAAACTCTGTCAATGCATTAGTCCCAGTCAGAGAAAGCTTTCTAAGGGTAACTTCTGTCCTTCGAAGGATTCCTCTGCAGTAGCTTCAGTGACTACTACCAGACAGGAATATTTATCCGTTTTGTAAAATGCCTCGGAAGAAACATGGTGGAGTTAGAGCGCCACTCTGGACTTTGTTATCGAACGACGGTAATCCTCGATAGGGTACCAATAGAGTAGTTAGCCGATTAGTAACGTGCTTGGTGCTGGGGTGTGGTGGTATGAGTCTTGGTAGAGTAGAATGCTAGAGCTAACCATAGTATTGACCTTTCTGAATGCTATACGATCATCAAGGCAGAAACCCCAAGATGAGTGACATTGCAATCGTTGGATACTCGTTCAAGCTCCCACAGGGCGTTGAGGATGATGATGGCTTTTGGGATGTTCTCGAGAACCGACGAAACTTGATGACTGACTGGCCCGAGAGTCGCGTCAAGACAGATTCATTTGCCAGCAATAAGCACCAAAAGGTAGTAATTATCGTCAACCATCTGGATCGTGTCTGATACTGCTATAGTGGAATGGAAAAGGAGGGCATTTCATCAACGATGATGTCGCCGCTTTCGACGCCCCCTTCTTTTCTCTCACGGCGAAGGAAGCTTCGGCGATGGATCCGATGCAGCGCTGGACGCTGGAAACTACTTACCACGCTTTCGAGAATGGTAAACCACCCCAAACCCATTCATAATGAAAGAGTACTAACTGTTTGTCTCGTAGCCGGTCTTCCAGTTGACAGTCTCAAGGGCTCTCGCACCGCTGTCTTCTCAGCCTCTATGCTGGAAGACTACAGCAGAATGACAGCCGTGGACCCAGATAACTTGGAGAGAACAGCTGTAACTGGAAGTACTGTCTCGTGCATTATTCCCAATCGCGTCAGCTGGTACTTTGATCTTCGTGGGCCAAGTATTCACGTCAATACTGCTTGCTCTAGTAGCTTGTCGGCTGTGGATATGGCCTGCAAAGCTCTGAAGAGTGGCGATGCTTCATGTGTATGTCATAGCCTACATTCACTATATAATTTATTAATTGTCACAGGCTGTTGTGACTGGCGCAAATCTTCTTCTTGACCCTAGTATCTTTCAGGTTCTGGCTAACCAAGGATTTCTCTCGCCTGATGGCGTCTGCTACAGCTTTGATGAACGGGCCAACGGGTATGCACGTGGCGAGGGAGTCATTGCTGTCGTTCTGAAGCCTGTACAAGCCGCGATTGAGAATGGTGATATGATTCGAGCTGTGATCCGATCGATTGGCTCGAACCAGGATGGCCATACCCCGATTCTTACACAGCCGAGCTCTCAATCTCAAGAGGAACTGATTCGTCATGTTTACAAACAAGCAGGTTTGTCAATGAGCGGAACTCGATATGTTGAAGCTCATGGTAAGTGCTATATCGGAGCGCTGATGATATTGAGCTAAACGTGGGATCAAGGCACCGGTACACCTGTCGGCGATCCAATTGAAGTGAAGGCTATCGGGAGATGCTTTCAAGAGCACCGTTCACCTTCGGAACCACTCTACGTGTAAGTCATTTCCCTCTTATGGAGAATAGTGCTAACTGATGACATGGAAAGCGGTTCAGTGAAACCGAACATCGGGCATCTTGAAGGAGCCAGTGCACTTGTCAGTCTCATCAAATGCATCCGTAATATCACCTACCAATAGGTCAACATACGGGAGCTCTTAGCTGACACTGTCAGTGATCCTGGAGAAAGGAGTTATCCCTCCAAATGCGCTTCTTCAAAAGATAAATCCAGCACTGAACGAGGACTCATTCAACATCACCGTAAGTCGAAAGCGTATATCGGATGTATTCACTGTTAATTGACACTGCGGTAGGTACCAACGAAAAGCATAGACTGGCCTGCTGAGGGCCTCCGCCGCGTATCTCTCAACTCTTTCGGGTTCGGCGGTTCAAACTCGCATATTGTCCTCGACGACGCACTCAACTACTTACAGGATCGAGGTCTGAGTGGTATCCATAATACGAAGCATGCCCCCAGGCCTTCGACGAACGGCTCTGCTGTGACTAACGGACATGGCGCAGCTTACACCAATGGTACCAACGGGACTAATGGGAACCATGGTGTCGCAGATGGGCACTTAGACGTCGAACTTCCGAAGCTTCTAGTATGGACTGCTGCCGACGAAATGGCAGCCAAGCGCACTATAGAAGCCTGCAGCAACTTTTACAAAGAGAAGGTTTCGGGGAACCATCAGAAGCTCGACTCTTTGGCATCTACGCTCGGTACACGCCGAAGTAACATGCTTTGGAGAGCTTCTGCAGTGGTTGACGGATCAGCAAAGCAAGAATTGTCGCCCTCGAAGCCTATTCGAAGCTCGGAGGACCTTGGCCTGGCTTTTGTATTTACAGGTCAGGGCGCGCAGTACGTTAGCATGGGCCTGGGTCTTGAACGATATCCTATCTATAGAGAGACTCTGGAGAAGATCAGTGAGGTTTATTCGAACTTTGGGTGCCCATGGAACCTATTTGGTAAGTAAAATCTGCAGGAACGATAAGTGGATGCTTACTGGCTGATTCGATTAGACGCTCTTAGCTGTGGCGACAACATCAACATGCCGCAGTATAGTCAACCACTTGCAACCGCTGTACAGATTGCCCTGGTCGATCTGCTCGCCAGCTTCGGTATCACTCCGAAGGTAGTCATAGGCCATTCTTCAGGTGAGATCGCTGCAGCGTATGTATCATTAATACTCTGGAGCGCGAATGAGTTTGCTAAGTCGTTCAAGTTATGCATCAGGTGGGCTGTCTCTCGAGTCCGCTTGCAGAGTGTCCTACTTCCGTGGTCTCCTGGCTGGAAAGTTAAGAGAGGCCAACACTTCATCTCCAGGCGCCATGCTGTCCATTAACCTGGCACCCCATCACGTTTCAGAGGACCTGGAGAAGATAGGTATCTTTACAGTCAACGTTGCATGCATAAACAGTGCTCTCAACGTCACTCTCTCGGGGCCTGAAGAAGCTATCAACAAGATCAAGTCTCAGGCTGATCAAGATGGTATCTTTGCGCAGAAGCTCAAGACGGGAGTGGCGTATCACTCGTCATCTATGAAGGCCATAGCGGGCGAGTATCTTGCTGCACTCGAAGGACTCAGTATGAGAGAGGATGGGACTATCATTCCAATGGTCTCATCTGTCACCGGCAAAAGCATTTCTCCCGAGACACTGTCAACTGGTCAATACTGGGTTGATAATATGCTCTCACCTGTTCGATTCGCCGAAGTAGTGCAGGTCATTGCAAACAAGAACTCAGCACGCAAACTGGGCTTAGACAACATCACTGACTTGATCGAGATTGGTCCTCACCCAGCTCTTCGACGACCAGTGAAAGACACCCTTGATGAGATGTCGAGTGCGGCAAAGGGAGTTAGATACAACTATATCCTGCATAGATCGCACGCGGCAGTTCAGACCACCCTGGAACTCGCGGGACAACTGTTCAGCCAAGGCTATCCCGTTTCCATCTCGGCAGTCAACCAACAAACGACGAAAGGGAAGTTTCTGGTTGACTGTCCCAAGTATCCGTTCGACAGATCACAGCGATACTGGGCTGAGTCACGCCTTAGTATAGACTTCAGGCTTCGGGAGGCTGTCAAGGGAGAGTTGCTCGGGGTCAGGGTTTCTGACTGGAACCCGCTTGAGCCTCGATGGAGAAACTTCTGGAGCATTGACTCATCCCCATGGACTGGAGACCACAAGGTAATTCTAATGGCGACGATACCGAGACACTACTGACGCGGACCATAGATTAGTGACACTGTCTTGTTTCCAGCATCTGGCATGCTTCTGATGGCTATTGAGGCAGCACAAGAGATGGTTCCATCCTACCGTGCTGTCTTTGGGTATAATATTGAGAGAGCTGAGTTTATGAACCCCATAATTGTGCCAGAGACTTGGGAAGATCGCCTCGAGACGCAAGTTCGCCTGCGAGTTGTCGACAAAGAGTATACTGCAAAGTTCGATGTCAGCATCTTCACGTACTCGCGTAATGAGTGGATTGAGTGCTTCACTACGAGCATTTCAGTTGAGTATCAGGACAAAGACAGGAACAGAGAGCGAAGGGTGAACCACGAGTACGTCCGAGGTCAGTATCAGGAGGTAGCCAAGACATGTACTTCGCCTGTTGACTCTGTTGTCTTCTACCATGATGCGGCAGAGGTTGGACTACAATATGGCGATTGGTTCAAATGGATGCGCAACATCAAGTGGGATGATAAGACCTCAGCCGTGGCACGCGTTGACCTGTCACAGTCAAGGTTCAACATCAGGAGCTTGGTTCATCCAGCAGTGCTCGACCAAGCCTTCCAAATTCTTCGAGCCAGCTCAGGCCAACAGCCTGCAGCCAATGTCCCTGTAAGACTTGAAAATGCATGGCTCTCCTCAAAAGCATGGAAGACTCCCTCGGTTCAGTGGATGTCAGAAGCGACTCCGACTGTTCACGGCTACGGAGAGCAGGGCAAGGTGATTGCACTGGACGAAAGCGGAGAGGTCCTTTGCTGCATTAAGCGTGCAGTTACATCTGTTGTCTCCGGTGGTATAACTCAAAAGGAGAAGAAGCTGGTGTACTCCATCGAGTGGAAACCACAATTCAGCATGCTTGGCACCGATCAGCTCACACGGTTATGCGCCGCTAATGCTGTGCCGAAAGACGACAGCGCAATCCAAGAGAATCACTCCAAACTCTGTCATACATTGGAGCTCGTGGCTGCTCGTATACTGAAGCGAATTGACAAGTCCAAAGTTCCAGCAGACTTGCAACGTCATGTTGAGTGGATGGAACACCATGTCAGCAAGTTATCCACCGAACATCAGGATGAAGCAACAAAGATCAGTGACGAGGAGCTTGAATCTCGCCTGGCTGAGGTTGACTCTTTTCTCCCGGCGTGGAAGCTATACACGACGTGTGCACGAAAGCTACCTGAGATTCTAACCGGAGTGCTTGATCCTCTGCAGGTCGTCTTTGAGTCTGACCAAGCCGGTATCTTCTATTCGGATCTTTTTCGGAACCTCTGTGCCGATGGTCAACTCAACTATCTGCTAGACTTGGCATCGCATGAGAATCCAGCTCTGAGAGTTCTAGAAGTTGGTGCTGGCACAGGCGGTATGACGGGACATGTCATCTCAGCTCTACAAGAACGTGAGAAGCGCACTGGAGGACTAGCATTCTCAGAGTATACATATACCGACATATCACCCGCCTTCTTTGAGACAGCTAGCCAGAGATGGCCAGACCTCAAGTCCCAAGGCCGCATCACTTTCAAGACACTCGATCTGGATCGAAGTATCGATAGTCAAGGCTGATAGTCAAGGCTTTGACCCAGGCTCTTATGACCTAGTCATCGCAGCCAGTGTCCTCCACGCAACGCCATACCTACAGACCACTATTCGAAACGTGCGCAAAGCTCTGAAGCCAGGTGGTCGCCTCATCCTCCTCGAGGTTATCAATCCTGATGATATCGCTACCAATTTCATGGCTGGCCTCGTGCCGGGCTGGTGGGTTGCTCGCGAGGAGTGGAGACCCCATTCTGCTGCTATACCAGAGCATCTTTGGGATAAGTGCCTCAAGGACAATGGCTTCTCGGGGAATGACTTGGTGATTCGTGATTATGAGGATGATCAGTGTCATATTATGAGTGTTATTGTCACCACTGCCAGCGAACCTGAGCAAGCTGTTGAGCAAAAGATGACGAAGGGCCGTCTAGTGATGCTCATCGGTGACGAGGCGTCAACGACAGAGAGGGAGCTTGCAGACCAGGTTCGCGCACGGGTTGATCCTAAAAAGGAGCAGCGCACAACCATCGCTCCATTTTCACTGGCTCCGGTTCAAAATGAACTCGCCAATTTGACCAGTGATGATCTCGTCATCTGCCTCGCTGAAGCTGGAGATAAGCCTCTCCTCTCAACTCTTTCGGAAGCGAAGTTCAGCTGTCTTCAGTTTTTGGTCAGCAAAGTCTCCAATCTTCTATGGGTCACTTCAACGAATATCAGTAATCCCGAGTGTCCAGATTACAGTGTCGCTCAAGGCTTCTTTCGCTCCATCCGCGCCGAGCAGCCTGATACTCACATCGGCACCCTAGCAATAGATGGTGAGATGGCTCAAGATTCACAGGCAGGCTTCATCTCTGAGGTTTGCAAGATTGCGTTTGACACTGAGACGCAGTCAAAAGAAGTCGAGTACATCGTTCGAGACGGTGTCATCGCTACAGGCCGCGCAATCCGAGACATAAGCACTGATATCGCACTACGATCTCTTGTTTCGAAACAGCTGCAACAGAAGCCTTGGGGCGAGGGGCCAGCGTTGAAGCTTGATATTAGCCAGCCTGGATCACTCGAATCACTTCAGTTTGTGGAAGACCAGTCCCACGAGGGGGAACTCGGTCCTCGTGATGTAGAGATCGAAGCAAAGGCCTGGGACCTAGCTTCTCGCGATCTTAACATTGCCCTTGGTCACCCTGACAAGCGGACCGAGGAGTTCGGCAGTGACTGCATTGGTGTTGTCACCAAAATTGGTAAAAACTGCAGCACCACCATCAAAATAGGAGATCGTGTCGGTATGGTATCTCCTGGTTGTATGAAGAAGTATCCTCGCGCCAACGAAACATGCGTGTTCAAAATTCCCGACTCGCTCAGTTTTGAAGATGCTGCTTCCCTCGTACTCCCCGGCTTGACTGCCTGCCATTCGGTCCTCAATGTTGCTCGCGTACAAGAGAATGACAAGGTCTTGATTTACTTGGCCTCAAGCACTGCGGGTCAGATTGCGATCAGACTCTCCCAGACACTGGGTGCCCAAGTCTTTGCTACTGTGTCGACGGCGGCTGAGAAGCAACTACTGGTTAACACTGTGAGCATGAGCGCAGAACATGTTTTTGACAACAACTCCCCATCTCTTACTCAAGATGTGATGAGAGTCACTGAGGGCGAAGGCGTTGACATATTGCTGGACTTTTCCCAGGACAAACTACATACACCACTGTCTTGTATCACTGATGGTGGACGTATTGTCAGCCTCAGTGGTCGTGACAAGGCAGCGGCCTCTACGATGGTTGCAGAGATCATGTCAAGAAATCTCACCTTCTCGTCCATTGATATCCTGCGTCTGAAGCCCAAAGTCTTGAGCCAACTGGCAGAAACAACGATGCAGCTCCTAGCTGAAGATAAAATCCAACTGCCCCAACCATTGCCAGCTTTTAAGGTGTCCGGTATCAAGGACGGCTTCAAGAAACTGCAAGAGGATACCATCGAGCGTGTGATAGTAACAGCTGAAGTAGGAGATGTAGTTCCGGTAGGTCAATCCCAGCATGATTGCTACATTGATAGCTAATTCACAGCTTTACAGCAATTTGTTCAGGATCATCGCCCATGGACATTCGATGCCAATTCTACTTACTTAGTAGCTGGTGGATCTGGAGGTCTCGGTCGAGCTATTATCAGATGGATGGCTGACAGAGGTGCTAAACACCTTATCGTTCCCTCTCGATCTGGCGCAGCATCTGAAGCAGCTGCACAGTTGGTAGCCGAACTGACATCCCGCGACGTCAATATTATTGCGCCCAAATGCGATGTGTCCATCCGTGACGATGTGGCAGCCATTCTGGAAGAATGTTCTCGGACCATGCCCCCGATCAAGGGCTGCATCAACGCTGCCATGGTTCTGCAAGATGCAATCTTCCAAAGCAACATGACATTCCAGCAGTGGGGACTCACCATGCGATCCAAGGTAAACACCTCCAAGAACTTGAATGATCTACTTCCTAAGGATCTTGATTTCTTCATTCTCCTATCCTCACTGGCTGGCGTCGTCGGTCAGATGGCCAGTGCAAATTATGCCGGTGGCTGCGCGTATCAAGATGCACTAGCGAATCATCGGAGAATGCAGGGCCAGAATGCACTATCTCTTGATATCGGATGGATGAGCAATATCGGCATCATTGCTGAGAAAGAGGCGTATCAGCGTCAGAGACAGACGTCGAATGATATGCAGCCCATCGATGATAAGGAGTTACTTGCTCTGCTGACTCTCTGTTGCGATCCGAACAATCCAATTGAGTTGCCGCCGTTGTCTGAGGGACAAATCCTCTTTGGTCTTCGAACACCTGCAGATATCCTTGAAGAGGGTCAACAGCCTCCAGCTCTGCTCGAACGACCTCTGCTCAGTGCATTCTCATTCTTAGCGGGCAGCAACAATACCCCAACTCAAGCAGTTGACCACGCTGAGGACGCCAGAGACGTATTCCAAAGGTCTTCAGATGCTGGAGAGCGACAACAGGTTGTCATACGGGCTATAGCCACCAAGCTTGCGCGAGCCATGTCCATCTCGCCTGATGACGTTGAGCCAAGCAAACCACTATCATCGTACGGAGTTGACTCGCTGATGGCGGTTGAGTTGAGGAATTGGATAAATAAGGAGTTCAGCTCTACGGTGGCCGTGTTTGATATCATTGGCAGCATATCTGTTGCTGGGGTTGCAGAGGTCGTCGAGACGCGAAGCTCGATTTGAAGAGTCCTTTCAGTTTAGAATGGTATGAGTCTGCATTGGAGTGAATGAGGTACAAAAAAGAAGCTCTTCACTTTAACGCAAGTAGTGTTATATAATTTATTGATATCGGATTGTTAATCTCTATGTGAGCTCAAGTTTGGGATCTCGCCCTATGCAACTGTCCTCGCTCCATCTTCCAAGCAAATCTTTTACTTGGCAACAACAAGTTGGCCGTTTGGCGCATGGTTAATCGTGATGTTGGGCGCACTGTTGGCAAAGTCAATGCGCAGCGGATTTCTCATCCTAGCGACATCCACCAGCTGACCGACTTGCAAGCCCTGACCTGAGGAGAGGTAGAAGGCGTTAGATGGCTTGATCTGGTACTGATTGCCAGGCTCAGGTCTGAAAGTAGCTATGGGAACAGTGCTACCACCATCGGGCGAACCAGCCAAGCCGACGAAGAAGTTGTCTAAAAACCAAAGTCAGCTTCTTATGCTTTCAGAGGGATGTTTAGTGCTCACTCTCAGTGGCAGTCTGAAGGGTGAAGTCGTGGCCGGTGTCGATCTCAAAGGCATTGATGAACGCAGACTGCGGTGCCGGCGACTTATCAAACGAAACGGTCCGCTCAAAAATAACTACCATGTTCAGAGTCGTTCCGGGGTTCTGGCTGCCATCGTCTGACAGTGTACCAAGGGTCACTGGCCTCGTCTGGGCGATCTGGACTTTGGTGCCCTCCTTGGGGCTGCCCCTCCAGGAGCCGACGATGCCGTAGTAGGTCTTCCAGATCTCGAACTCGGTCTGACCTCCATCGGGACAGCCCTCACCAACCTGGTAAACGTTTGTCCAAACGTTGCTGCTGGAGGTGCCCGTCACCTCAGGCTTGTCAGCCACGAGGTTGTAGTTTTGGGTACTACCCGTGTTGTTATTGATACGGATGGTGTATTTGTTGACCATTTTCGCGGTTTGTTTAGAAGAGTGATGATGAAGGTTTCGAAGAAGGAAGCTTTGGCTACAGGTGAGACTCAGAATATGGAGATTCCTAAATGTGCGAAACGGATATGCCCTTTTATACTACTTCTTGGCTCACTGCGGAGACTGAGGAAACCGAAATGGTCTAAGGCACCATTGTGCTGAAGGCGATCCAGGCGCAACAAGTCTGTGGTGGCTGACTGAATTGGTTGCGAACTAGTCCAAACCATTGCTAACTATGCCCAAAGTGGAGGGCAAACACTCTAGGCGCGAAGCTGAAAACTGCATATCCCTTAAGCTAGGAACCAGACTATTTGCTTCGTATAAACTAAGGTCCAACCCCTCATTTAGTCAACTTTGGTCCATTTCCTCTCACTCTGCAGAATCTTCCTTTTCCATCTACAGCAATCCCCCATCATGAAAAGACCTCTTCTAGACACGCACGTGGCTCCCACTTCGTCATGGTCCACGAATGACAAGCCACGCAACATCACAATCACAAACTCCACAGGCAGCACTCAGAGTTACGCCCTGTTCGCCGACACGCCAAAGATCACACCAGGTATACCAGTGATCAGCAACAACATCATCCTAGTCCTGCGAGGCGTAGCTAGTGCCTCTGGCCAAGCGTACTTTACGCTCCCCAAGTCTCCCTTCTACGCTGTATGCGGGACAAGTTACGGTGGTGAGTCTACGGTCGAGACTACCGTCGAAGTTCTGGATTCGAGGCCTGTTGAGGTTGGGCATAAAGCGGATGATCAGACCTTGGTAGCGGGTGCCACGCTGGAGCTAGTCATCAAAAGGGGAACGCCGAATTTTGCAAACAGGCCCGATATTGTCAATTCTGGCCACGAAGGATGTTTCTGTATTCGTACCAGCAGCGAATTTACGCACAGTCAAGCACGTGCAGGCAAGTCTAGATCCCAATCCCTCACTCATCCCCTGCTAACTAACATTGCCAGGGGACTTTGTCGTCGGCATATCGCTGTTCAAGAAGCTATCACGCTACTTCGGACCATTTGCTACGTTTAGACCAGCGCCTGGGGCTGAGTATCAGGTCCAGCCGCTGAACCGTTTCTACCTCGCTGTTGGTGATTACGATGTGCGCTCGCCTACGCCGAAAGGCCTTGAGACAAGGAGTTGTCTGATTGACTTTAATGTCTTGGAGTTGGATAATGTGCAAGTTCATCATACGGAGACGGGTCGGTTGTTTGTGAAGTCGGATTTTAATGAGGATTGAGGGGGGATGGTTACATGGGCCCGAGATCATGGGACGGGACGAGAGATATCCTTACGCTAAATACAGTCTTTGCAGCCAGCCACCAAATCTGCTTGTGTCAATTAAAAGCCGGGTGAATTGATTTGGGTAATGTTAGCACATCAGGGTACCACGAACGCTGAGCGACGTACGGCATGCACCAATGTCTTCCGAAAGAGCAGAACCTTGCACCGCCTGATCGCGATAAATCAGATAGCGCGAATCAAAGTTTCACACTATTGATCTCAGTCTGAAACATTCATAACGTCTCCTTAGCCGTAAATGGCTGGATTTAGTTCCTCGCAGGCGCTATCCCGACTATCTGGGGATCTCCCCCCGCTCCCGTCCAATAGTGTATTTCTTAGCGCAAAGGAAACAGACGATCAGCCCTCTGATGAAGACAAAGCGCAATGGACTGTTTCTGAGATCAGAGGGGTCTAGATCTTCCTGGCTGCTGCCTTTTGCGACGGGATCTCCGCAACCGGCCCGCCATTACCTATAGGGCTCTCAGAACCCGATGAAGCAAAAAGAGGCCAGGAGAAATTCAGTAGATATTACGAAACAGGACAACTTCAGAAACTAAATCATACAGGTTCCGCTTGTCTCTATCTCGTATTATCAGTGGGACTCGGGAGCGGTCATGGTCCAACACCGGATTCGCTTATCCTTCAAAGAACGGACTACATTGTGGGGGTGACTCGAATGAAATTGATCTATAGGTTGACTTGAGGTAGTTGAGGTCAATCGAGCGTTTATACATAAGTAGTTCAAAAGAATGGTAGTTACACCTAAAAGTGGACAAGAACTGAACAAACTGCAATTCCTTCTGCCACAGCATAAGAATGCTTTGTCGCTATTTCCATAAGTAGGTCCTGATATAATACCGCCATCGGCCTAATCACTACAAGGAGTGTTAGAGATGCTCACAATTCCTGTCGATAAACTTACTCGAAACGCAATGCTGCAATCTCAGTTCTTTCCACGGCATTGCTCGCTAGGCAAGCAAGGGCGGTGAGGTATATAAGGAGAAGCGCCCGGCTCTCCAGAGCCCTCTTGGCTATAGTTGATGCTTCTGCCCGCGATGGGCATTGCCAAGGCGCCTGAGACCATGGCGAGAATGGTAAAAGTGAGGAACTTCATATCGAATGAGAGACTTGGGGTGAGTTTGCAAAAAAAGAGTGAATGGTGATGATTGACACTACGCAGAGATTTGTAAGGCAGTGATAAGTACCATATAAATAGCTTTTCTGACGTCGTATCATTTTAAAATGACAGCGGGACCGTTGAACCTTATAAGGCTTGACAGCTGTGCGTGTGGTCTCGGGAACGAGATATTGAGTTTTGACATATTACTATTACGAGTCATGTCTTGAAAAGTTAATTCAGCTCAACAGTTATAAGTGCCGAAGTTCATGGCAATGTCCGTGCTTCGTAGGTGGTCTATTGATAGCTACTCATGTAACATAACGTCAACCAATATGGCCTGATTAATTATTAAATTATATTCATCATCATTGCCGAGCATTTAACTACCCAATCAACTCTCAGTATCCACTATCCCCACTCCGTGTTCCTGCTGAATTATCTCACGACTCGTCGTCAGCATCTGAAGGTTCTCGCAAACACCCTCCGTCGGTGACCCCAATTTCTTCATCAGCCGCAGCGCAGAAAGGCGAATGCTCAAATCAGGACATTTTATTATTGTAAAGAAGAGCATTGGCGTATATGCAAGTTCGAAGCTAGACTGTTTAGTGGATCGTTCACTCTGCCAGCTCGCTAGTTGCAGCACCTGGCGAAATGTTCCCATATGCTCCTCGTATCGGAAGTCGGCACTTAACTCGAGATAAGAGAGTTTGAGACGCATAAATAGCGATCTCTCTTGAGCTTGGTATAATAGAGATGTCGTATCAACTTGAAGCTTTTCGAATAGCGTCTGCCAGGTCTGAAGATGCGTGCCGACGGTGTTGTACTCTTCTGTCATGTCGAAGACGACTCCGCGATATCTCATGTGGCAGAGTCGCACCACTCGATTGAAGATATCGTCCATCATGTATTGTGCATCTTCCATGCAATAAAACTTGGTCGGTATCATGTATGTCAACGCTGGCATGCTCTCACTCTCAATGTCCTCGGGGCCAAAAAGCATAGGCACAGTGGTCATGCGTCTAAAGACAGGCATTAAATACCGTCGCGCCCAAGGATTGCTGCACTTTTCCATAATTGCAAGGCCATGTTGGCAATGCTGCAGTGCAATCTTATTATTCGCAAGCAAGTACTCAACGCAGATGAACAAGATGCAAACGAGTAACACAAGAGGCTCACTATGAATCGTCTTGAGACGCTGAATAGCCTGTGTATAATGCTGCAACGCGAATCTCTCCGTATACGGCGCCACACTCTTCCCCTCAGAAGACTCAAACAACGAGCTTATCGATAAGATGGTATGTTTCACAACAGCCTCTGACTCGCTCAGCTGCATCACAAGATGGGTCCAGAAGTAGCCATCCCTAGCGCTCGACAGCCGCGGTGAAATAACACTGTGAAAATAACCAAGCGCCCTCCGCTCCTCAAGGGGGAGCAAGGCTTGCGAATTGATAGTAGCGACACGCGGCATTAGCATCCGACCATACGCCACATCTCGCGGGTTGATCTTCTGCATAAGCGCGTAGCCGTCGCATTTCCGACCAGTGCTTGTGCAGCGATGACAAGCGGGTTTTTTCTCATCGCATTTGACTCTTCGAATTCTAGAACGAGATACGTTAGAGGCGGGCACTAGTGTTTCAGAGATTTAATATTGTGCTTACTTGCATGTTAGACAGCCTGTCTTTACCTTGCAGTGCGCTTGTGGCATGTTTTTTTGAGCTGATGATGCTTGCTTGGCGTAAGCACAACGGGGAATTGTTAAACGAGGACGCCAATGATGTGGTGGTCTAGACGCGTTAAAGGACCCTGGGCTTGCTTTTAAGGAATGCGTTTTTTCGCGTGAGGTTTTCGGCGGGTTCGGCGCTGGTAGGAATATCATCCTTGCTCAGAAGGCTCGGTAATTTTGAAGACAGTTGGGATCGACCGGTAGGCTTGACTGCTTTGGGGGTTAGGTGTTTCAAAATGCGAGCATGCCAATGAGAGCGGTTCGCTTGGCCTTGTATGGGCCTGAGCAAGGATATGTATGTATATCCGAGGCTATGCCTTACATGCTTCAGGATAAGTGAAACGTTCTTCGGAATGTAGACGTATATAGAAGTACAGACTATAAGTTTATCTTTATCTTATAGCATATATCATGGTGCTGGCTTTGAACTAAGAATTAAGACAAGAACGTTTGTCAGTATTAGAGCTTGTTTACTATAGAGGCACATCCTTCGTAGCTGAAACGCATCAAGTCAGCTCAATCTAAAGGCCCGAAAAAGAAAACAGAGAAACAAATTAATGATGCAGTCAGTTCTATATGGTAAGTACATGCTCCCGGCCATAATTGTCAACTGCGAGCCATATATCTATAGTACTTTAATACATCGATCCAGAAACATCTATTGCACTTCCCTAGAACTTGCGTACAGCGTCAAAGATAGAACTACGTCCTCCAGAATCTCCATAGCGATCTCCATAGTGTACCACAACTCTTTCAGCCCTGTTTTCTCTATAAGCGCTTCCCAATCCTGTAGGATTATGATTACCTTCAATTTCATCCCCATACCTGGCTAGAGTGTTGCCTGCGACAACATTGCGCTCAAATTGATGCTTAAGTTAACTAGACATGGCTTGTGCAAGTGACACATATAGGAGCTCGTCTTCACTATCATTCGCTCGTTGCAAGATAGTGCTAGCTTTTCCGCCCTTTGAGATGTTCTGCTTCTTTAAGACTGAGCCATCGTGAAAACTTCTGGGTAAAAGCTTATATCGGGAAAAGAAATATCGTGTTGTTATTCATTACCTGTCGCAGCATAAAGCTTAACCTTAAAGGCCGCAGTCATCCCATAGTTAAGACTGAGCTGTTTCTGGGTTTCCTGAACCGCTGGAAGTAGCTCCACCAGTTCTCTAACAAGAGGGCTCACGCCTTCAATCAGTCGGTTAAAGTGTTTTCCCTCATACAGGGCCCATGCTGCCTTCTTCGCAAAGCTTCTCCGTTTTTGGCGCTTCAGAGCTAGGTTCAGTATCATCAAGTGAATGGTTACAATCTCATCATTGAAGTCCACGTTTGTCTACACCTCGGAGCTCTGCTGCGAGCTATAGAACCTTTTGGACGTCTGCTTAGTCCCCTAGAAAAATTTAGATGAACTGCGGCAAAATTTACCCCACTTTGTTGGAGTCCGCTTCGGATTGATCGCCGATACTAGCGTTCATGGCATTAGCCCTTCACGACAGTTTCAGCTTGAGGGGTTTAAGCTTCAGGACATCACTTTGCGAGCCTAGGCCGAGATGTCGGCCAAGCTAAACATATTCGAAGCAATTGACACAGTTTGTAAAAAGGCCAGCGAAGCTCACACAGCCGATAACAAGCCACCTCGAACTCCGATTTGATATAGGAAGGTGCTTGATTACGTGCCTACCTCCGATGGCCATTCGGAAAGCTTGTGTTACATACCGATGAGACAACAGTCACCTGGGTTGAAATGTGCAAGCCGCTGACGACGAGACCATGCGTGTCTTGCGGTGAGCATAGCTTGAGTTGTAGGCGCGCATCGGGGGCCTCAAAATGAACCCCACATCCACTATTGTGTCGATTGATGCACTTTCGCCCAATCTGCATTAATGACATCTGAGCGCGTTGCAGCTGAAATGCTCGCGCGTGACTACTTGCATATACTAAGTTCTGTGTGCCGGAATAAGCTCTCAGCCACAAGTCTCAACCGCAAATAACACTACTAGCTCACAACTTAGGATGACACCAAAAACTCAATATTGCATGGCCCTGATTGCCAAATCACTTGGGAAGACCTTGATACCTTATCCTGCATTAACTAGGGCAAAAGCACAATGCGTAAATCAGGGCACTGTGCCAAAAAGTCTGGCACGACCACGGTCAGAGGAAGTGACCTATTATTACAACTATTAGCCTCTGTAAACACGCTGTAGCATGCAACAGTACCGCAGCAACTCATAAGATTCGGTAGCGCCGATGGATACCCGCTAGCTGTGTTCTAGCCATCTGATTGATCAGCTCTCTAAAGAAGCATCTGATTTTGAAGATACCGCAAGACCAAAAGTGAAGAGGCCCTTTTACGGGTCAAGGCGGGTACGTTGGTCCTATAGGCCTGCACCCTTCAACATCTGGCATCTTGCAAAATAGCCTTATTGGCCAAATGAGCAAAGTGGAATCCTCTAGCACTTATCTACAGGTGCTACTGAATCTCATGAGTTGCTGCGGTAAGTCTGAGCTCAAGTCCATCGCGAGGTTCACGGTTTATAGTGGAAAGTGTGCCGTAAGTCGCCGTGTAGACTAAATGGTGAAAATTTGACGGGGTGCACGTAACGTAAGCACTCTTCTTCAGGTTGTAATGGGTATACATTTGCTCAGTAATGCTTCCGAGATGGCAGTTTGGGGTGTCACAGCAGGTGTTGATGACGTGGCTGCCCCCCCTGCTTATTTTTTCAACCTTACGAGATAGGTTGACAGGGTGGTAGATGTGGCTTTAGTCAGATATTAAGCCAGGCGTCAGCGCCCGCTACAGTTGCTCTCGCTTAGCTTGGCGGTTACTATTGGGATAGCATTTTGTCAAAAAAGAGCGAGCGAGCGAATTCTATGTTTCTACCCAACTAAACCTTCCCTCTAACAATTCTATTGTATCGCCTTTTATAACCATTATTTAACTCTTGAAGCCTGTGGTCTTACCTATTGTTCAGACACCTGACCTACTTGGCTCACAATGCCCGAAGTGAGCTTTCCTGATTACAGGCTACATCCTTGGATCTTCCAGGAATGGCTCAGACGCAGGTTCAATGATGATACCATCGAAATCGAGGTAGAAACCCCTCTTTAATATCTCTGCTAGGATGCTTCGCAAAACTAAAGTAATAATCTAGAGCAAACAAGGCTTTTTTTATTTCCACTTGCCAGATGGTCAAGAAATAACAGAGGCAGGTACTCTACAACTCACTATAAAACCTTCTTCAAGCTAACGATTGTAATTCGGAAAGGCAGATGAGCGATCTATATGGAAACTGAGAGAAAGGGGGAAAGTTTCAGACCCGATAACAAGATTCCGTGGATGGGTATTATCAAACCAGCGCATTGGTCTCAATGGCTTTGAAAAGGAGGCAAGATACGTTTCTATCTGTTCTCTAAGAGACTATTGGACCAATGCCCGTATTCTCGAAGTGCTGGAGTCATTGAATGAAGCTGACGCAGACCAAATTACAGCGAGATTTCTGCGGATCTTCTCTCTGCTGGTTCAGGTTGGCCGTCATGGAAACATGAAGACATTTCTTGACAAGGATCTGGATGATGAAATTTTTGCTTCCCCTGGCCTAGCTCAGGGGAAGATACCTGACCTTTCTGATGTCTTTGAAAAACATTGGAGTTTCTTCCCTGTCGAGTTCAAAGGTCACTCAATGCAGCAGCAACAACTGCTGTCTCGCCAAATTCTTCCTATAAAATACTACAAGTCATTTAAAAAAGTAAATAGGAAGTTTGAAGCGGCTTTGCATAGGGTCCAGATAGACTCTGACTACTGCGCTCTGGTGCCAAAGGTAAAAGTCTCTCTCTCTATAGGACAGCAGCTAATACCGCAAAGGACACCCCACTCGCTTTCAAGATTTATCGGGGAGACGAGATGAGGGAGGATTATAACGTCGAGACTGACAACTATTCCCATCTGAACGGTAAAGCGCCGCACGCTATCACCAAGTGCTATGGTTCCTTTTCCTGCGAAGAAACGGATTTTCGTGTTATCATACTCGAATACGCTAGTGAAGGAAGTCTACGCAGTTTCTTTCGTAACATTACCCCACCGGTTCATGTTGAGGAAGTTCGAGAACTTTGGGTCAGCGTGGTAGGGCTCTTGGACGGACTCAAGGCTCTTTATACATGCCATGATTCGAAACAAGGGCAAGTGCGCGCAGAACACTGCAAATGATGGAAAGCTAATTTTAAGGAGAATCCATCAAGACATCAAGCCAGACAATATCCTGGTCTTTCGAAAGTCTTCGCAATCCCGGTTTGATGTTCAATTCAAATTGACAGACTTCAATGTCACAGAGTTTGAACAGTTAGACAGTGCAGGGAAGATGATGATTAACAACCGGGGAAGTTGATTATATAGTAAGTTGGAATTACTGAGCCTGTCCCTCAAGCCTTTTCTACGTCAATTTCCTTTTTTCCCCCTTATGCTATTTGAAATTTGTAATTATTCACAAAGCGTCACCTGAGATAATTAACCAGCTCTTTACCAGGTGCTCCTGAGTGCTACGCCAACTCACCTGCCCAAGTTAATGTCAGGCCGCATGTTTCGCCAAATATTGACCTATGGGCTCTTGGGGCTGTATTCAGCGAAATCCTGGTTTGGTCAATCTCTGGACATGCTGCTCTGGAAGACTACCGAAAGGCGAGACAGAAAGAAATCTCAAACTTAGCTTACATCGAGGCAAGAGGAATTGATGCTTGCTTTCATGATGGGCATGAGAGGCTGCCTGTCGTCGACAAATTCCTCAAAGACGTGCTTGATCACCGAAGAGCGACTGATGAAGTGTCAACCGCTATCAGCCATATGGTTCTTAATTTCATGATGACGAATGAGAAGGAACGACTGTATCCAGTAGAGATAAAGTCTCTTATGCAAAGTATAACAACAACGGTTCACCAAACCAACTCATCTACATATGAAGCTCAGGTTGCGAGAATTCGTCAAGCTCAATTACAAGAGTCGTCTCTGATCATTTCAACTTCGTCCGATCATGTTGATATGTCCGACACATCTTCATTAAGGTTTTGGTCAGATCCGGAACATACGGCTTGCAGTACTTCATTATCTACAGCTCCAAATACGCGAGACTCAAGTTCAGGGAATAGAAACCCGAAGGAGGATCTGAGGACTATAGAAGTCTATGGTTATGAAAGTCAACCACTCCACGGAGACGTGGGGACAGAGGACCAAGAAGAAATCAAGTCTCTTGTCTCCCCCGATGATGACATCGAGTCTCTTCAGTCTGGTACTACTCCGTTGAGAGCTTATCAAATTGCCTCCAAGTTACTTGTTGAGCGCTTTTTAGACGATGACCACTTACTTGATTTATATCAACAAGCAGTTAAACGATTGGATAAGACACGTTTCGTCAATAATCACACGATCTTGATGAAACAATACTTCCTTGACCTTCGCGCAACTGCGAGATCTCGAGCCGAGGAGATCTCTGTGGATTTCCTACGGAGTCGGAGAGAAAGAATCCGAATCTCTTCTATTATCTATGACCTGGTTCTTAACCAAGGCGAGCAGGTCCGCGGGATCTTCAAGATGGAAATTAAGGAAGATCAAGAAAGTATTCTCCTAGTTGATCGTTTTCTGGCTGCGCAAGAGATCTATGACCATGATCATGCAACTGGCTCGGATCCAGAATCTTCTGATTCCTCAGACGACCTGCCTCCGGAACAGGAACAAACCAGTCAAGGAGAAGCGTCGAAAATCGAAGCAGTGGCCATTTTCATGACTGCCGGATCGGCATTTGACTCTTATAAATGCCACTTTGATGAGTTCCTGCACCCAAAGAAGCTTGACAGCGATTACCGAAAGGCCATCAAGCCACCGATGGCGAGCTCTGAGGACCGCAGTACGACGCCCGTTGGTTCGCAAGATGCCTCCAAGACTGGAGTCGTGGATGCTTCACTTGTCCAGCCAGAGACCAGCCCAACTACTGTTGAGAGGTCTTACCCTTTTGCCAAAAAGCTCGCAAAAGGGCTTTCCTGGTTAATGAAGCTTACTCGACCGAGCGTAAAGGAGGGTTACCGCCGCCTCGAATGGACATGTGTAAGTATAACCTGATCCTTGCAAATGGACATAAGCTTCTGTCCACGGCAACCTTTTGATGAGTCTCTCCACATGACGGTGCTGATACAGCTTTACAGGACTGCGGATCCCAGCTCTATGCAGACTTTATTGTGCTAGACGAAGAGCAATTCCAACGATTTGCCGAATTGCTGCAAAGCCCGCCATCGGAGAGCAGTGAAGAAACAATAGCGGATGTCCAGAGCTCGCAAGGTAGCTCTTCTAGAGAGCAGGGAAGTCCGATCACCAACCCAGACAGTCCCAACACCAATCCCCATCTTATGTCATCGAGTTCTGCGCAGCCCTCTGGAGCTGATAAATCCAGTACAGCGATGCTGCCACCTGGTGCGGGGAGGGGACAGGGGATTGGTCCAGGGGAGTCACCCGAGTCCAAGTCAAGATATCTTGCACTCTGCGTTCAGACAGGCCCGATATATACGACTCTCGAAGAGGTTGACACTTCGAGCTTCAAAACTGATGCAGCTTTACTCGAGGAGATGAAAAATGTGTATACCCGGATTCGGGGTGTAAGATCTAAACACAATTCTCTTTTCATACCTATCGGTTTGGAATTCGTCAAAGTATGTCAAAAGCATTAATAACAATTTCAAGTTGGAAGTCTAATATCGCTGGTGGTACAGTTTACGCTTTGGAATCAAAAGCATGGATACATATCAATATGCGATAGACCCGACAGCGTGCCTCCCAAAACACAACTTGAGTATGACTATGACCCCAAGCCTCTCGATTTCTTGCCTCCTATGCCGGCTCAGGTGTTCCTTCATTATCTTGAACATGGAGAAGGGGGGTGGAACAAATTCCGCTACCTCTGGCTTCCCAAGCTTCCTGTTCGGCGAGAAAAGAGAATAATCGAAGGCCACGAAGCGTCTTACGGATGGGGTATACATATCATCGAGGGACCAAATCGGTGGGCTATTTTCGCATTGTTTCTTACCACTGTGTTTGGAAGTGCCATGGCGGCTCTCCTTTGGTCTACTATCCACGATGATATCCAGGGCGGAACAGGGCTGGGACAGTTGATAATAGCATTGTCGTCAGCAATGTTAACGGCGTCTTTGTTTAGATTAGGGTACTTGTAGAGTTATTAGTGGTTCCTCAATCTGCTCCCCTCTCTTGACAAGACTATGTTACATAAGATTGCCCCGGAAAAACCCGCTGAATACCCTGACCACATGATACCATAAACAGCCAGCGAACCTAATGAGAAAGCTGATCGAGTTTGCCCACAACCAAATACGGAAGAACCAGACTTTATGCCAGTACGAATCTCCTAACCACCACAAAATCTTGAGGCTGTCATTCAAGACAATGAGACAAACGAAAATGTTTGAGAAAATGTATGACGCGAGTAGGATCGTGCGAAACTCCATCATGGCGTCTGCCGTGGCGAGTAACTTGGGGCGCTCCCTCCCATGGCTCACTGTCTCGTCTTCAGCCGTCGCTCGAACCAGTGCCTCTTGGTACTCCCTGTTTCTCGCTTAGGTAATTTCATCACGCTGGGTGGCAGCTGATCGAATATTTGGATCTTGGTCAGAAAAGGTGAATCGTCTTTCTATGGTCGCTGGCCTTGGTCCTTCTTGTCCTTGGCCCGCTTCGGTGTCTTGATGCCGACCCTTTCTCCCCCAGCTTACATCATGCGTATTGCTGAAAGCGTAGATATTGAGAATATTGACATAAGATGATGATATAAAGAGGAATTGTGCAAAAGAGGTGAGCAGATGCCAAGGGTCAAGTGCTAGAAGAGCGCTCAGGATATAGACGCCGAAAACGGAGAACCCAGCGGCAATGATGGTACTTTGACCAATGTCTGCATAGAACTCCCCTATGTGCGCATAATTACTTGACCCAGTATCGTCGGCCTTGTAATCTGCGACCCTCTTTACAAGATACACCAGATTCATGATTAGATACGCCTGGATCAACCCAAAGATGGCGAATGAGATGATATAGCTGATTCGGTGATTCCTTGGGCGACTTCCGAGGGCGAGTATAAACTGGAAAAGGACAGTCGCCAAGTACACTATCTGGATCACGGCGTTGACAATTGGTGTTGCTTTTCCGAACGGGAATCCGCCAGTCGGTGCGTCCTTTGGAGGATCTCCAGAGATACCGTTGATAGTGAATGTCGTGAGGAGAAACGCCCCAAGCGAGAACCAAGCCAAGACAAGAGCTAGAACACTATGAAGAAGGGGGATGAAAAAGGCCACTTTTCGCATTCGTGTGTGACCAGACCTCCATAGGTGTCCACATCTCTTCAAGACATAAATAGTCGAGAAGAAAGCTCCATTGAGCCATCGTCGCCTTTGGTTGATGAAGTCCGTTGTCGTCATGGGAATGTCAGTGGTAGCGGTGACTGGAACATATTTCAAGAGCCAGTGCGTGTTAGGTTCGCTGATGATTCTGAAGCAAATGACTCTATCGTCTGCAAGGTGGCGATTGAGGTTTACGGGTGATAGAGCCGGACGAAGTTCCTGGCCTTGGATCCATGTTGGGTCGCCGAGAAGCATATCCTCAAGCGGTTTACCAGTACTACCGGCGTATCTAAACAGTTAATATCAGTCAGCATCCTATCACGAGAGTCGATATTATTCACAGACCTATAAGCAGAGCACGCCCCAGGTAGGAGGGACAGGAAGCCTGTGGCGGATTCAAACGTCCGATCAAGCTGAAATCCAACCTTGTACTCAAAGTTCTGCGCTGCGACAATAGGATTGAGAATGTTAAGCCAGTTTCCGCCCAGAGAGCAGGATATCTCTCCACAAGCTGCAGCAAGCATTGGTTCAAGATCGAATTCCTTCCAGAGCTTGTAGAGCGCCTGCTTACCCAGCTTCGTACCGACGTCCAGGTGCACTATGATGTTGGGATCCAGAACTTTGGCGAATCCCTTGTAAAGCCATCGGTACGAGTTGAGCTTGCCGCAGTTGGAAGCCTTCATGAGTAGCATCAACTGTACTGGAAATTCCATCGATAGCGACTCAAGGTTGGTGGACAAATGAGACGAAAACTCAAACTGTAAAGCAAAGTCGATCCATGTTAGAAGGAACTCAGGGCTCCCGTAGTAGGGCATACTTACAAGGTGTCCCGTCACTTCTTCTCCCTGCTCTGTCGTCTTTTTGCACAATCCATTCTGATAGAGCCCAATAGTAGTGAGTACGTCAAGGACTCCAGGATCCACCGACTCAAGACCATCAATGAGGATACAAACCACGACTTTTTTCCAGGACTCCTTTCCCCAGGTTCTTGAATGTGAGAAGTTAACTAGATACCGCATATTCTGCACAACACTCCGCAAAGTGCGACGGAGTAGGTGTTTTGGTTCGTTGTAAACTGTAATGCCGACTAGAATCTCTGTATGACGCGGGCGACTGAATTGCTTCGGCCGGAGACGATGTTTCTCATAGAACTCTTGAGGATCTGTTGAAATTGCTGTGTCTATGAAACATACACATCAGTGGAAGCCTCAACCAGTGAGGTAAGGGTTCATACAGGTCAAATGTGTCACCTCATAGACATCCTCTAGTGTCATTGAGTTGAAGTTGAGCGAGGCATCCGCAAGGTCCGAAGGAATCGGCACTTGGACTTGAGACTCAGAGGCATTGCCAGCGGGAGGCAATACTCCATCACGTCTAGCGACGGGGTGCAGTTCTGTACGTGTCTCATTTCAGTAATGAATGATCTTTGTTTAGTAGAGGACGCACCATATTCAGGATCTTCAACGTAGTCGAGAAACTGTGGGACTAGAGGTGCCCGGTCAGACGTGAAGCTGAGACGACGGAATGGTAAGTTGGCCCCATTTTTCGCTTGCGGGGTCGACATCCCACTATCTACAGGGGACAAGGCCCTGCCTGAACAACGACTGGAACAGCTGGAATAACTTGCAGTGAACTCGGTGTAGCTCAAGCTCAGTTCTTCCAGAATCCTCACGCTACCTTATCCTCCGAGCTTCACGAATTTTCATCCCCCCCCAGACGCGTTATTTGCCATCTTGTGCGGCTGAAAGCTGAAAGTTGCTAGTCTCGTCCATTGATCCAATCACCATCGGACTTTTCAGCCATGACATACCCTATATACACTTCATTATCGCTGCTGATCTGTTTCCCGCTGTTTCTGCCTACTCTGTCTCTCAAAGCTTTTCACTGCGATTGATGTCGCAGTATGATTGCTGATGTTCGTTCTTGGCTTTATCACTGCCAAACTTACAGCGGTAAGCTGACTCGTAATTTTGAAGGGAGAGTAGGAACAAATTGGAATGTCTGGATTTTAAAAAGACTATGCTTGTTTGTTAGTTAGCAGTAGCATGTTCTTGACCTTCTTCTCTCGATCGAGCACCTGATGAAGATTAGTTATTCCATCAACATTGGCACTCGTTACATAACAATTACGAGAGTGTCTGCATCCTCTTGCCGCGCCAATTGGAACTACCCAAGAAATCCAAACTGCTTCATTTCCAGTAACACACATTCAATGCCCTCCTCCACATCGCACCACAAGTGCACAAATTCGAGGTCGGTCAAAAAGCAGGCTGAGGCAGCGTTGGTTAATGCTTGGGCAGGCCTTGGCCACATGATGAAAGAATGAGAGCCGTGTCACCACTCAATTGGCCGCATCCTGTGGATAAATGGCCGGGTGAGACTCTCGCAGCCTGCATTTACGCCCTTGTGTAACCCTCATCGCCACACCGACAACATGGTTACAATATGAGGCTCTGCCAGAAAAAATCAGGCTCTCGGATGTTAGATATGGATTTGAGGCTCTGTTGGCCTAGGATCTTATCCTCGGATACTTAAGTAGAGCCGAGTCTGCCTTGTCTCTCGCACTACTTACTATAATCAGATAAACACAATTCGAATCTGCCTTGAGCTAGCACGATGCCGGAAGCGACGTACCCTGATTACAGGTTGAAGCCATGGGTCTTTCAGGCCTGGTTACGAGACAAGTTCAATGACAATTCCATAGTTGTTGAAGTAAGGTTACTCAATTACGAATACGACCACAAAGAGGCTGGATGTTAATCCATGAATCATAGTGCCGGAACGCAGAATTTGTGTTCAATCTACCTAGTGGGGCAAAGCTAACTGAGGTTTGTCTAGCCTGGATCTACAGTACATTTTGGGTTGAAACTGACAGCTGAAACAGGATGATGACTCGAAGATCGCGGAACTACGTGATAAAAGCACGTGGCCGTAGGGGTCTGGCCATACAGAGGCAGGCATCATCGGCGGATCTGGGTTGTCGAGTTGCGATTTGATCCTACACTTCTAAATCATTTGCGCTAATTGTTATTGGAGAAATGTGGAGGCTGCTGATGGGTCCGTTCAAGCCAAGCTTTCTCTGTCCGACAGATGATGTAGGATATATAAGGTTGCATGGACGATATCCGGATCCTGAAGAAATGACTACATTGGCATGAGTTACTTCCTATCAGTCTTGACCTCAGCTACTGTTCATTGTGAATCTCGGCCTCATGAGTATCGATGCCTATGATCGCTTGGTGGAATCGTGTCGGCGATGGCCAGAGTACCCTTGTCACCTACAGCTACCAAATCAGCGGAAGGGCGCCAGTGGAGACCATCGCGTACACCTTCACCAATCTGAGCGCAAGCTCTTTAACGCGAACAGAGAGAATATCTCTATAATCGAGCCAAATTATGGCCTTGAAAGTAAACGGACAAGTTCTTGATTTAAATCCTTCCTAACGTTCGATTAGAGTACCACGAAACGATTATCAATCGGCCTTCTGATCTAAAAACCCATCTCTTGCAGAATCGAAAGGACCCGCATTATTGCATCATGTCAGCCGTTCCCAGGCCCAATTTCTTGCAGGGGTTTTACTGAACATCACTATCTAGCTTCATCCAATCCAAGGACTCGCGCTCTCCTCTGGATTGTTCCCGCGAAAGCTTTTCATATCTTTCAACCTTTTATCAAATACCAGGAAGCTTTATAGATTGTATTTCTGCATTCAGCTACAGTAAGGAACCGATACATTATCATATGACTGGCTTTGAGGGCCGTGATACTCTCGACTCACCCAAACACAGCATTTCAGAGATCTCCAAACTTGGACGTTCGGGTCGTGAGCACACGGTACAGTATTTACTGCGCTCTGTGGAGAAATCAACAGGACCAATGGGTGAAGCCATCTGGAACATCCGACAAATGGCTGTGTATCACAAATACGACTTTGTTACTGGGCGGGTGTTTTGGCTGAGCATAAAAAGCAATGGTCTCATGCAGGAAAGGATCAAGCAGGCAATTGTTGACGACTCAGCTCTCAGGCCAGCTGCGGCTGATGACCTATGCGGGTCGTTTTCGGCAACACTGCTGACACATCTCATACATCTGGAGTGGTGTGATGAGGCTTGGCTGGAATGCATCACTGACTTTGAGAAACAAATACGAAAAAAGTTGACGATAGCTAAAGCGGCCCGCTTGGATCAACCTACCAATTTCCAAGAATCTGCCTTGAGAAAGGCCTTGCGAAAGAATTCCAATCTTTCGGCGAGTACCGCTTCAGGGAGTTCGACTGAGGATGGCCTGAAAAACTGGCCTCAACAAAAACAAGGCTTCTGGAAACCCCTCACATCATGCTTCCGCACAGCCAGTCAGAGGAGATCCTCTCCCCCCATATTGCCTGTGGCTTCGGAAAAGCAGGGAAAAGCACAGAGTGAGGCGAGCGATGGATTTGCAAAGCAACTCTACAGTCTCATGGTCCTTGGCACATTTTCCTTTGAGGAAGTACAAGATCTCCACCACCTGGGTGAACAGCTTGAGGGCTTCCGTCTAGTGATTCAGGTGAATCGTCAGACATTACGCGATATATTAGAGCACTATCAAGATGTAGTGAGCAGGAACGGCTTTACAGCGAAAATGAAGAAGAACTCCAAGCGGGATCTGGCTTCATTCACTCGGCGGGTAGAGCGGATTCAGAAGAACTTGGAGCTCCGCCTGACTCAAGTTGAGTCCTTGTTGGCGTGGCTGCAAGAGGGCAAGGCATTGGTGAGACATTGCGCCCAGCACTTCCCAACAAGGCTTTCTGACCGCTACTTTCTAGTTCGACGGAATTCTGCAGTATCGCAGTGTGCAGGTCAGTCACATCTTCACTGAGAGCTCCCATATCCAATCGGAGAAGATGGAACGTATTGCGCACAAAACGGAACAAGAGACAATTTCGATGCATGTAGTGACATGCGTCACGCTGGCGTTTTTGCCTGGCACGTTTGTAGCTGTAAGTACCTTGCGATGTTTTGTGAAATCGGGCTGAGAAATGACGCTGATTGCCAACTCCCAAGGCATTTTTCCAAAGTGGACTCATCGAGATCAACAAGGCTTCAAATGACATCGACGGTTCCGTTATTTTTCATCCTGGGGCGTTCAAGCTTTTTACTGTCGTTTGCTTTCCCCTCATGTTTATAACATTTGCATTGTGGTTCATTGTATTCAAGGCATTGGCTCGCAAGGCTCGTAAGCAAGAGAGCCAGGAGAGTGTCTGATCAGGCCCTTCATTCTCTCATTCCTTTTTGCATGTTTTAACTTATCAGTGATAGAAGTAGACGGTATCTCCTAGGGTACACTGGGGGCGTTGTATCATTAGATGACCCGCCGCGAGGCTTAGTTACAAATTGAGCATACTTTCATCAGCCAGAGTCAGCCCTATCCTCAACCTTCTCCCGTGAACTTTCTGTTGTGCGACCTTATAGAGTTTGATTACATGCAAACATTGTAGGTCTTACTACAACACCGGGCGAACATCTTGTGGGGCCGATGATATACGTGGCAAGGCGGGAATTTGCCTTGTCGGCCGTGACTCCAACGGGTCAGTTAGCCCCGGGCCCGACTCCACATTGATCCCGCAAATGCGGCAGCAGAGGCTTGGAGAGGTCACAATTGCCGTCAATTGAGTGAGGTGTCGGCAGTTAGATTGATTAGGAACTGGGTCAGACACATGGATACGGGGATCATGCAGCGGGTTCACGTCTAAGGCTGTCTGTCATATCACAAAATTCTCGGATACCTGCAGCATAAATCATCTGAAATCGGGCCCGAGTGTGATATTCTTCCGTCATTGGCCTTTTAAACATCGACTAAACTGCCTAATGTGGTCCAAGTGGCTATGCAACGTGTTAGCAGTCAGCCTTTTGTTGGTAATTGAGATCAACTGTTGCAATTTTTGATATATGGGTCCGAACCCTGTGAATCATTCACTAGACGCCTGGCTCGCTGCGGAATCGCCCTACACATTTGTGTCCCAGGTTTGCTTCTTCATATAGCTGCGATTCGCCCCTGTGAGCTTTGATTATTTTTGTACCACTATTTCACAACTTTTGTCTCACTTGCCACTTCCACAAACAATACACATCACAAAACAAATAGCAAAATCAAGCCTCCACTGTTAGATACTATCGGATAATTCTGCGCCTCGTCTCTCGAGCCGCCACCATTGACAGCATTTTGGTCGCTGTTCAAGGTGCACAGGCAGGCACCACCAACT
Organism: Fusarium mundagurra; assembly: GCA_013396205.1. Taxonomy (NCBI): domain Eukaryota; kingdom Fungi; phylum Ascomycota; class Sordariomycetes; order Hypocreales; family Nectriaceae; genus Fusarium; species Fusarium mundagurra. Next base: position 158,109 of record JAAOAN010000405.1, on the reverse strand, counting down.
CAGTCCACTTATGGATTTGCGTGTTCAGCATTTCCGTGAATACGTTAAAAGCAAATGGCTCTCTGGCTTGGATGGAGAGGGCAAGGTTGTCTCCTACATCCCACCATGCGAACTCGTGGCATATTGGACAGCGGAGCGTATGAATTACATCCTCACCTCCACTACCAACCCTATCGACGCAACCTTTGAAACAATCCGCAACGGGTACTTGAAAGTATTCTCTGTCCTGGTATTCATTGGCCATTGTGACAAAATACCTGTTATTTGCTCCAACCCCAAAGGCCTCGACGATCATAACTTGCCCTTCACAGCTGATGCTTTTGAACCAAAGAGCAAGTGGTCCGATGAGTTTCTGGAAGCCCAATGGATGTTTTGTCCTTTCATCTTCTCTCGCGACCGCGTGTACAAGAGGCCACTCCAACCGAGAACTATACTACCTGTTACATACCATGACTATATCAAGGAAAGACGTGGCGGGCCTGATGCAGCAGCGTTGCGCAAGGTGCGAATACATGATCAATGTAACTTCGTGGTACCAAAGGTAACGAATGCTATTCACATCAGTTTTACATTTACATAACGCTAATTCTGTGTAGGGTCAGATGGTTGTGTTCAAAGTGTACGAGGGTATCAATGCAGAAGAGCGTTACAATTCTGAGACGGCTGTATACGGCAATCTTCATGACAAGCCAAATGGCTGCATCGTTAAGCACGTCGCAAGCTTCAGGTTCGAACATAATCATAAGTTCGTTATCGCTGTTGAGTTTGCTGCGCATGGTTCTCTTCTGCACTATATGCGAAAAACCCCGCAGCCCGTCACTCCAGACGACTTTGCTTTGTTCTGGAGCCGGATGTTCAACCTGCTAGACGCCCTACACATCTTGAGCAACATCTACCAACAAAATCACTATCCGCATGGGCCTCTCACTGGGGTCCACCAAGACATTCATCCTGGTAATATCCTAGTGTTTCCAGGAACTGACAGCAAATCTCTTTATGATGTGCACTTCAAAATCACAGACTTTGGACTGGCTGAAATGGGGAGAGTTTCAGTTGTCGATAATGCGCTGGCGACATCCAACACAGGAAACAGAATGTACAGTGAGTATCTCTTTTCACCTTGTGTCTCGAACGAATTCTGACTTAGTATAATCTAGTTTCCCCAGAGGCGTTCGCCAACTTCGGAGTTCAAGATCGTGTCAGACCAGCAATTTCTCCGACTACCGACATCTGGTCTCTAGGAGCAGTGTTTAGCGACGTTCTTATCTGGACCGTCGCCGGTGAGGCGGGCCGCGAGAAGTACCGACGCAGCCGGCACGAGGAAATCGCTGGACTGTCACATCTCATTGGTGCAGGATTTGATTGCTGCTTCCATGATGGAGAAAAACGGCTGGAAGCTATCCAGGAGGTCCACGACGATGCCCTCCTGCATAAGAGAGGCAGTGATGACATATCGCCTTTCATCAGCAAGCTGATTCTCCGAAACATGCTAATTGGGCAAGAAGGTCGCCTCAATGCTATGCAGATCAGGCTACGCGCGGAGCAGGGATTGCAAAAGATTATCGCGATCCAAACGGCGCCTAAACCATCAGCAAATGGCATGTCAATTGTGCCGACACAGGGTGACAAAGTACCTCAACGACCGATGGAGTCTTTTCCCAGACCTCCTATAGAAAGACGAGCCACAGTTGCATCAGCCTCCTCTAGCCGGCGGATATTCCCGAATCGATCCGGTATCCAAGCTTCTGCGAACCAGGCCTGGACCATGGTTTCGATGCAGGGCTCTATATCACTGCCGAACGACCAATCAATCAGGTGCACTCAAACGGGAGATAGGTTACTGACGGTTGGAGTGATATACGAGATGATCGGGGCCAAAGACAAAAGTTCCCGACGAGGATCTTTTCGCACAAAGTCCAGTAAGCGTGATGAGATTCTCGAGTTGCCCGGCATACAAGAGGCTCGAAGCAAGATTAGAGAAACGAAAGGACGTGATCAGGTTAGTCGAACACTCATATCATATTCAGGCTGTGACTAACTCATCCATCAGATCTTTATTGTCGATAACTTTACCTCAATGCAGGCGCATATGGAGAAGGTCAAGAAGACAGCCAGAGTAATCAGCTATGTCACCAAGTTAGCTGACCACAATGGCATGGAGGTTTTCGCCGCATCGGAAACTACAATGACTCCAAAGATATGCAAGCACAGCATTCAAGTCGAAAAGGCTATCGGTAACTTCAAAACTGTTCGAGGCACATGCAGGATGAGAAAATGTCTCGACGACATCCTCAACCGGATCCTTGTTGAGAGGCCCTTCAAGCCGACCAGCATCTACATCTTTACAGATGGAGTCTGGGAACAGGGCGAGGACCAAGTCGAGTTCGCAGTCAATCGTGCAACTCAGTTCCTGATCAAACATGGCCTTCCATCGTCTTCGATCATGTTCCAGTTCATCCAGTTCGGCCATAATGCTGAGGGGGCGGCTCGGATGAAGCGACTGGATGATGATTGCAAGAAGGAAACCGATGCCGAGAAGTTGTAAGTAATCCCAGGCCTAACCAAAGTACCGAGTGGCTGACTCTATCTCAAGTGATATTGTTGACCACAAGCACTGTGATGCCCATGTTCCTGATATCGTCATCGGTAGCCTTTCGCCATATACTGATGAAGTGGATCATAGAGTAAATGACACACTATAGAGCGTTCTCTTATGCCTTTGGGGGGCTATATATAATATTCTTGTTTATGTATTATTACTTACTATTTAAGCCTTTTGCTTCGGCTTGTGTTTAGGCGTTTCTCCTGGAGTCCTTCGGTATTGGAGTTCAGGCGGGAATATTGGTTACTTGTTTTTTTTACGCTAGCTCTAGAGGTTACCAGGTTATTTAAGATAGATGGATAGATACCAAGGGGGTTTGCTTATGATTAAACTCGTACAGAGCATCCGTTTTTACCTGTCTGCCATGGATACAATGCACGTAATTAATATCTTATGCTGGAGTTATGACCGGATCAGAATCTACCCGACGGATCATTAGTTGTCCCAAGCGTCAACGCCACAAATCGAAATTTCCTCCACTGGAGTTGGAGCATGGTGTCAATTCCGGCCCCGAAATTAGGCTAGTGGATTCAGCCGAGGCCTGAGGTCTAGCCTGTCAACGAAAGCAGTTAGCTTTCCTTACCAATCATGTGTGGCGATAGCTGACCTACATGTAAATGGAATTTTCGGATCACTTATCTGTAGAATGTCTCCGAGCTCTACTCAAATGACGTATATCTTTGATACATAACTCCGTTCATTACCTGAAGAAAATATCAGCAATAATGGAAACAGAAATGCTCTCAATCACAGCGCCAAACTATACTAGCCCATCTGGCTATGAGATCTCAACGGTTCCAAGGCCAAGTATCATTGCAGATAATGAGGTTCTCATTAAGGTCCATGCGGCGAGCATCAATCCAGTCGACGTCAAGAAAGCCGCCGGGCTCTTCAAAATGGCAATAAAGGAAGAGTGAGTTGTCTCGTCTACCTAGGTTGGAGACAGACGACAAGCTGATGTCAGGATTCTCAAGGTTCCCGTATAAGATTGGGTACGACGCTGCAGGTGTCGTCGTTGAAGTTGGAAAGAGAGTGACGGCGCTAGAAGTGGGCGATCAAGTCTACACGAGACTGCCAGAGATTGGGAGAGGTATGATAAAAATGCTTGTTTGGAAGTAACAATTCTAAACGCTGACATTATGACACAGGTGCCTGGAGTGAGTATGTGAAGTGCCCAGATGCCTACGTCTCCCTGAAGCCCGAGAGTCTTTCCTTTGCCGATTCTGCATCGCTACCGCTGGCTGGAGTAACGGCACTGCAGGTCCTCGGACAATACAAGGGCTCGCTCGAGGGCAAGACGGTGTTGATCCCCGGAGGCTGTAAGTCGCTTTATCACAACAGCTTGGGAGAGAAATATTAATTTCTGTGTTTAGTAAGCGGTACAGGAGCGCTTGCATGCCAGCTTGCCAAGAGCGTATTCCATGCTGGAAAGGTTATCACTACAGTCTCGACCGCCAAAATCTCAAAAGTGCCGGAACTTCTTGGCGAGGGCACAGTGGATCAGAGTGAGTTCTGACGTCAAACACCGAGAAGTGGCTAACCTGTATCACAGTCATCGATTACACCAAGGAGAAAATCTCAGAAGCTATTCCTCCAAAGTCCGTTGACTTTTGCTTCGATACGATGGGCCAAGCCATGGAATTCCTCTCGCTCATGGTTCCATCAACCGGCATGATCGTCTCAATCTCAACGGCTCCGTCTGCCTCAACTCTTCAGGCTTCAAGCGTGATGCGACGACCAGATAACCCTCGAATTCCATTTGTCGGAAGAGTTTTCCTTGATGCAGCGGATGCGATACGCAGACTCCGGGCTTGGCGATGGGGCGTCACATATATGTTCCACTTCTTGGATCCCAATCGAGAGGATTTGGATAAGCTTACAGGCTATGTGGAGAGTGGAAAGGTGAAACCGGTCGTTGGGGCTAAGGTAGATATGAGAGACATCAAGGCTGTCCGTGAAGCTTGCGATCAGACTTATAAAGGGAAAGGCGGGTTGGGAAAGACTGTGTTCGAAGTAATCAAGGATGAATAATAGTTGAGCAAGTAATATTACAGTTATAGTTTTGACTTCAAGAACGACAAGTCTCGTGGACTGACCACCTCAGCCTTGATTTCCTCTCTTGGCCTGTCCACATCTTTCCTTACAAGTTCTGAGTACAGCTGCTGTATTCTCTCCGTCAGTGGGCCTCTCTTCCCGTCGCCAATTACTCGCCCGTCGATCTCCGTAACGTGAATTTGTGAGGGGAAGGTTCCTGTGCAGAAAGCCTCATCGGCGCCATATGTCTCGGTCAGAGTGAAGTCCAGTTCTCTCACAGTGATACCATTCGCTCGACAGACGTCAATGGTCTTTTGACGAGTGATCCCTTGCATCTGGTTATCCTTAGTAGGAGCCCAGACTTCATCACCGCGAACGATGAAGAAGTTGACAGAGTTGCACGTCTTGACGAAGCCCCGTAGGTCAAGCATTAGTGCTTCGTCGACGTTCATCACATTCGCGTGAATACAAGCTTGAACGTCTGTAGCTTTCGAGATGTGATTCCACTGCTCATCTTTGACGTCAGGCGGGCCACGACGGACCCATGTTGTCGCGAGTCTGAGTCCTCTTGACTTGGAGCTGGGATCAACTGCTTTGGACTCGGGAATGATGACGATAAGAGGAAGGCCGATGTTGACCTTGGGGTTTTGGTAGGGTGTAGCTTTCAGACCTCGACTGACGACAAGTCGGATGTGAACATGCTCATCATCTCCCATGTCATTCGCATCAAGCGTTTGGTGGATGAGGTCAAGCAGATCTCCCTTCGATAGACCGAGGTCCATGTACATGGCCTTTGCGGACTGGAAAAGGCGGTTGATGTGCTCTTTGGCAAACTGAACTCGGCCCTTGTTTGCACGGATGCCTTCCTTGACTAATGTTGGTCATTATTTCGTAACTTGTTGGGGACCAGAGCTTACCCAGATACCATCGCCAATCAGGAAATTTGAGTCAAATACTGAGACTACGGCCTCAGCTCGAGGCACCAAATTGAACTGTCCAGTGACGCCATCACGAATTCCAACCTGAGTCTCTATCAGTAACCATCATGCGCATATTGCATGAGACAACTTACCTTGATAGAAGCATTCTTCGCATTCGGCACTGAGCTATGCGTTGAGCCTCCATGGCTTTCCTGCTTGGTGTTGGTCATATTTGCTCTCGACTAGGTATCGTATATGGGGTCGTGATTTCGTGATAATGATATAGAATGGTTCAATTCAGTTAGATATTATATCTCCGAGAATTTTAATACGGCTCATGTTGGAGCTTCGGACCGTGGAGGTGAGCTCGGTGTCCACCGGACGGCAAATTCGGTCGTGACCGAGCTGACTCGCGCAAATGCAACAGCCGATAAGGCGTGGATCATCTGCTCACTACTCGCGTCTATAGAAAGCCTCGACTTCAATACAACGCGATAAAAGTTTGCTAATCTTTAGATAATTCATTACAACTTTAGCATCAATTTAGTACAGTCTTTAATGAATTTATTTCTGCCGCCTGATGCAGAGTTTTCTCTCTTGACGACCGTTTCATAAGTCTGTTATCAAAATCGACCAACTACCCACTGTAACTTGACGTGATCGCAAGGCTCCCCAATCGTCATCGGCATTCAATCTGGTTCGCTCGTTATCATGCCCAACCCCAGATAACAAGGCGGGGTGATAGGCTAGAACTCCTCAAAGCAGTAAAGGCCCCTCGGTAGCGTCCGAGTAGTGAGCTCGGTGGTGACCGAGCGTCTCGTTGTACACCGAAGCCTGACAACTACAGCGATAAACTCCCCGTTGCAGCGAAATTGGCCCCGCTAAACCCGGGGAAGTGGTAGACTAACTTTTGTAGCATTGTCAATCTCAAGAACTCATAAAGACGACCATGCGAAGCATCTAAAGATCGTCGAGGGACTTCCCATCTCGCTTCAAGACTTGGACTTTTTTGATAAATTTTGCATCATGTCGCAGACTCCCAAGGCTGAGCAAGGCCAGGCCAAGGATATGGCTCAATCTGTGGCTTCTGATCGCGAGCAAGATGAGGTTCTTGAGTTGACCAAGGCCCAATCGAAGCGACTCCTTCTCAAGACAGATCTGGTCGTCATGCCACTCGCTGTTCTGTCCATGACCCTTGCCTTCCTGGATAAAGTATGTTCAATCACTCATGTCTAGTCAATCACTTGCTGACAGATCCAAGAATGCGCTGGGATATGCCGCCATCTTCGGCATCAAGGAAGATGCTCACCTCAAGCCCCAAGAGTACAGCTGGCTAAGCAGTATCTTCTACTTCGGTTACCTCGCCATGGAATTCCCTAATCTCTGGTTGATGACCAAGATTCCTATTGGTAAATACGTCGGTGGCTGCCTCACTCTATGGGGTATTGCCCTTTGCTTCATGGCGCTCTGCCATAACTTTGCAGGACTGGCAACGATCAGATTCCTCCTGGGTGTTTTCGAAGCTGCTGTGTTACCTTGTATGATGATTATCAACTCGATGTGGTATCTGAGGAACGAGCAGCCTCTTCGAACTGCGTTTTGGTATAATACCTTCGCTGGTGTGTTTGGAGGTATTCTGTCTTATGCGATTGGGCACATTAATGGATCGCTATCCACTTGGAAGGTCAGTAAATGACATTTCAAGTCATATTTCTATGCTGACAAGAGACGATAGTACATCTTCCTGATCTATGGATCCTGCACCATCCTCGCGGGAGCTCTTGTCTTCTTCGGTCTTCCTGATACCCCCTCGAAGGCATGGTTCTTCACGGAGGAAGAAAAGAAACTTGCCATGATTCGCCTCGCACCCAATCAGACCGGCATCGAGTCAAAGAAGGTATGCGGGTACACATTCCCCATCAGATGAACTGAAGCTTACATAGCTCTAGAAATTCCAAACTGCTCAGATCTTTGAGGCTCTTCGTGACCCGAAGTGTTACTGCATATGGCTAGGTGTCCTTGGCTATGCGCTTGCTAATGCAGGTATCACAAACTTCAACCCACTCATCATCGCTGGGTATGGCTTCAGCAAGACAAAGACCGTTCTCATGGCGACTCCTCAGGCAGCGGTTGCCATGATCAGTCAGGCTATTCTCACCACTGTCGCGTTCTTCGTTCCTAATCTTCGATGCATCTTCTGGATCTTCGGCGCGCTGATGGGTCTTGTCGGCGCTGTCATGGTGCACTCACTCGACGTTGCAACCCAACGCGACGCGTCCTTGGCAGGAGTCTACCTCATGGGCTTCTACAATGTCCCATGGGTCTTTCTGCTCAGTCTGTCTTCCTCCAACACTGCTGGCGCGACAAAGAAGAGTTTCATGGGTATCTCCATCGCGATCGTCTACGGTATGTACCATCTCACAGTCATTTCCGTTGATCCCATCCGCTAACTGATGACTTCTAGCTGTTGGCAATATTGTCGGACCTCAGTTTTTCCTTGATAGACAAGCGCCCACGTATGCCCTCGGCATCGGCTCTATGCTTTTCGCATTTGTCTTGATGGCCGCCACCGGTCTGGCGTACTATGTTCTCTGCGGTATAGAGAACAGGAGGCGTAACAAGCAATATGGCAAGGCTCATGACGACACTGATATTGGACTGGAGGCCGAAAGGAGCGACAAGACGGATTGGCAGAATCCCAACTTCCGCTACACTTACTAGAAGAGCCTGGGTTTTCTCTAGGACAGGTTGCTTCTAATTAATTAATGATATGCACAGTATTACCATGCTCAATTGAGGCGCGTGATGTTCGCGTGCTTAATTTTTCGCGAGTTTATTTGTATGACTTTACCATACAGTACCTTAGTAGAACTTTGTAGGTTTGTTGTTAAATTGCAGCCCTGTAGCCGCAATGACTTACAGAGCGTTGTATGTGGTGGTTTGAAAAAGTGAAAAGGCCGGAGTCGAAACCCAGAGACATGCGAAGTTATGGCACAATTCAGTGAGGGGCCCGCCCGGACCTTAGTAGGGCCAAAGGGACTACCCTATATATTGCCTGAGAAAGTTAATGCTTGCTCTGAAATAGGCATACTGACGACCTGACTGAGAGCAGCTACTTAAATTGAGAAATAAATTATAGCAAATAAAACCATCATATAACTTGAACTTCAATTGACAAATTCTTCTTCATGAATCTTGACATGCGGCTGGTGAGATGTAATGAATCCACTCAATTGGTGCTTTGACAAGCTTATCGCTTGACGCGATATCGGATAACGCCGAGATAACGGTCGGCTCGGTAGTTGCATAATTCCGATCCGTTTTGGCGTCGTCTCCACTGTTTTCGGATGGGTGCGAGACATTTAGACTTGGCTGTCATTCATCTATTTGAACAAAAGAAATAGACAAAAGATACACATCGCTACCCTAAACAATAATGGTCCATGCTCTCAACTCTCCAACCTTCTGTTTCAAAAGCATGCAGTCGATGTCGGTCACGTAAAGTGAAAGTGAGTTCAACTACAACGACCATTCGTGTCAGTCTTTGGTGCCTCGGCTAACACCGAACTCATAGTGTGATCTCAGGGTCCCGCAGTGTACAGCATGTGCACGACAGAATGAAGCATGCAACATCACAGACTGTGTCTCTTATCCATACGCAGTTGTAAAAGCTCTACAAGACAGGATTAATGACCTCGAAGCAAGATTGAGACTGGTCCCAACACCCAATGAGACAGTTCCTGAGCCAGAGCCAGAACCTTCGGACGTGAATCCGGAGCCCCGCGCTGATCTGCAGAAGGAGGCTGAAGAGGTGGGTTTCCTCACTACGGGAGGATCAGATCTGTACTCAGGCAGCAAGTATGGTAAGTGAAGATCGATCTTGATGATCAATTGAAGACCCTGCTGATCTTTGATCTACTGCTTCAGTCGGCAGCGCGGCCGGATCGACATTTGCGAGGATCTTCTTCAAGCAGCTTAATCTTGTTCCCTCGTGGGATTCCGGGAGCCAGGGAAGTGGTCTTGAACAACCCCTCTGTGAAGCAACTGCGGCACTCCCGCCCCAGCCTATTGCACGGGCTCTCCTCAACATCTACATTTCTAGGGTACACATTTGGTGGCCATTTTTACAGCTTCCGCATTTGAGAAGGGTCTTTCAGCGTATCTATGAGAGTCCCAGGCAGTGCAGCGACCATGAAAAGTTTACTGCATTCGCTATTCTAGCGCTAGCAAGCTGTCAACTGACTACGAAGGATGCCCAGTCTCCAGCGATGATGGATCTCAACGACTCCATTGCATACTTCCAGACTGCATTGCGCTTCTTCAATAACTTTAGTGACCACCCAAGGGACCTCTTTGGGATACAAGCAGTGCTGCTTCTGACAATATGGATGCTAGACTCATCTCACAGCAGCCACAATAACGACCTCTGGCAGCTCAGCCGCTACATAATGTCGGCCGCCATCGAAGCAGGACTCCATCGTCACAACAAAGATTGGGGTTTCACAGCTGAAGAATTAGAGATCCGGAATAGGACGTGGTGGTGTGCATACAACCTGGAGCGGTTAGTTGTCTTGCCCAATCGAGAGTTCTGACTCGACTGACCTCGCAAACTAGACAAGTTGCGACCCTGACAGGTCGGGTCTTATCCATTCGAGACCACGCAGTCCACACGATGTTACCCAATCCAGCCACATTTGATGCCCTTACACCCCTTGAGAGTCCCATGGCCCCCGTTTTCCACAAACATAATGTTGAGGTTATTCGTCACATGATTACGTTGCGGAGAATTGGTGGTCGCATCCTTGAGTCGATCTACATAGCGAGAGGGCCAAGTGGCACGGCTATGGATACTACATTCCAACACATCTGTGCGACCTCCGATCAAATACGGAGAGACCTTGAACTATGGGAGCAGCAATTGGAGGCAATGGGACTCAAGCCATCCCGAGAGTACTCTGAGATGAAGATTGAGTACTGCCTTTTGCAGCTTCTACTACACAGACCATCGCCGACATTCATGGTGCCATCACGTCAAATGGCGTCCTATTGTTCCAAGGCTGCATCAACCGCAATCAGTCACTGGTCTAAAATCGAGGGCGAGTATGGCATTTCTGCTATTTGTCGATGTTTTAGACAACTGCACGATATTATCCTTGTCGGACTAGCGGCTCTTTACTGCGACTGGTAAGTTGAATGAGTTGAACGAGCTGACCCCTGGAATGTGACTGACATGCTTACCCCCCAGGCAAGCAATGGCCCTGTCACAGACCGGAGGTGACACTCCGAGGCCACATCGACATTTCAACGACACTGCCACTTGTCTAGACCTTATCGACCGCGGAGTCATTCACATGAGGGCACCGGACTTGACGAAGTACAAAGACTTGTTCCAGGCTGTGAGGAACAAAGTTTACGCCAAGACGATTTTCACCAGCATTAGCCCAGGGGCTATGAACTCGACCATTTCTCCTGGCACAATGTCACAGGGACTTATTTTTAATCCCAGCGACGATATTATGTTCTCGATGGGTGATGGGGTAGAAGCATATGTGAATCAGGTGAATGAGTTCTTGGATGGCGGTGGATTCAATGTTGATGAGGCTCTGGACGCGTGGTATGATGCTTTGATGGGAGAAATACAGAATGGCGATGCGCAGATGATGGAGTAATACTTCAGGGCAGAGAAAATAAAAAGGACTTATCGACTGACAGTGGATGAAATATTGATATCAATAAAACTGCTGTAATGTTACGAGATAACCAGGGGGAGAGGCAAGAAAACTCAAGACCTTTATCCTGAATAATGAAAAGGCTTAGGCAATTTCGTCTAAATTTAGGGGAGTTTTTACTAAATTTATTTTAGCATCCTTTTCTAAAGTCTTATGTTTTCTTGCTCCCTAAGGATAACCGACAATATTAAGGTGTGGCTGATATGGACGTCGTCATCAGTGAGACACTTGAGCTATTAGCCTGTAGTTGACAGCTGACAAAAGAAGCTAGCACGTCGTCGGCGCCGCCGTTGTAAACCCCTGTTCAGCTGGAGGAGCCTCCAAATGGAGCCGCCCACCCGATGCCGAGACATTCAACTTCAGCCGCTGAAAACACTCAACCAATCGCGGGGGTTCAAAATGACTTTGGTCAACAAAACAAACGTGGATGAATTGTATTAAGTAAGGATGAACTAATAGATCCATCTCCTGCATGTCTTAGATGCATAGTTACAAGGGGCACTGTAAAAATTTGCAAGATCGATTTTATTATGAGAAGAGAAACCCCACATTCTGACTCGACATGACTCCGGATACCATTTACCTTCCTGACTAGACTAGATGTAGAGAGGATACAAGACCATTGTAGCAAGGAGTACGGCTTTGAGGACAATAGACTTGGTCACCTTGGTTTCGGGGGCGTGGCCAGTAACGACGACTGCTGATGGACTAGCGTCGTCAGAAGGAGATGCCGATTCCGATCCCGCTTCATCTCCGTCTCCGTGCCCGGCTTGATTACCCGCTGCAGTAGAGCCTCCGTTGGGTGCATCCACAGTGGTACTGTGAGAACTAGCGTCCGCACCAGCGGGCAATTCGGGAGCGCCGGTGTTCTTAGGGCTAGCGGGTAATTCGTCGCCTTTTCCAGCACCACCATGGTTGGAATCTGAACCACCTGAGCCACTAGTGACACCAGTGGCACCAGGGACCTGAGATGGTTTCTCGGCATCGGGCAATTCAGGACCACCGCGAGAAATCCACGGGTACACGCTCTCAGCAGGAGAAACAGGCGCGGCGGTCTTATGAACCACGGCCGTGACGACCGAAGTCAGAGTAGACCCAGACTTGGCGGCCCCACCGTGAGACCCCTGAGCAGCTGTGGCTGACTCGATAGGCAGAGTCAAAGTAGTGGTTACTGGGTGTTCGCCACAGACGTGACAGATAACGGCTGTGGTGGTGAAGCCAGGAGGACAGTCGGTGGAGGCAGGTCTCTGGCAGTGAGACGAGGCGCAGGGGGCGGTGATGGTATAAGTATGTACACCTGGACCATTGGGGCCAAGGGTTGGGAGGGCGGTGGTGTAGATGAGTGAGCCACCGCCTGTCACCTGACCGTGACCTGAGCCACCAGACCCATTGGAGCCAGAGCCAGAGCCAGAGCCACCATTGGAATCACCGGAACCAGAGCTGGAACCATGGGGTCCGATGGTAGAGGTAGGATAGATGCTGGTCATAGTGATAGGGGAAAGAGTGCTTGTCACAGTACAGTCTTCGGGGATCGAAGGCTGTCCTCGCCTGATGGGCAACCTGATGGGCAACCAAGAGGCATGACTAACAGCGGGAAGGAGAAGAATGAGCGGAGTGAACAACATGATTAACGAGTGAAGCGGTGATATGTGCGTTGGTATCTTTTCACCTCGAAAAGATGGTTGGAGTATTTATGTTTTTCGCGTTGGCATGTCTCTAACCCTTTCCAAAGACCACGCATTGGTGAAGTCTTCTCAACAACAATCACATCAAATCCGGCACGCGATCCCCTTCAAGTCTTGACCTAGGCCGCCCTTGAAAGTAGAAGCAAAGTTAATCACATCGCTTAAACCTCCAAGACTTGCTGGAATGTCCCCTGCATTGGTTCGTGATACTATCACGACTTCCAAGCCCGCAGGAGTAAAGTGAAAACTGATATCTTTCTGAACCAACTATCCGGATTGGGATTGCAACTCGTCTATCCTAGACAATGATTGGAACTGCCAACGGGCATATCCAGCTGAAAATCATAACCGGAAGTAGAAGGTCTGTCTCGGCAATGCCCTTCCTACCAACGGGGATCGTTACACAACCTCTCCCTCAAGACCCCCTCCCACCCTATCAAATCACCGTTATATCCACTTTCACCCATATCCAGATCCCGCGGGTAACGACTTTGTCTTAGCTAGGGCAGAGTTAATATGACTTATACTTCAGAGCCTTCCGAATCATCACCAACGAGTCAACCAAAAGGGCTCCCCCTCAACACCATCCCCAGACCTTACGATGCCTAAAGCAGATAGAGGGATATTTGAAAATGATATATCATGACATTCTAGGAATTTAGTGGCGTTGTGAAGCGAGAGAATAACGAATACGGTTGATTTATCCCAGATATAGCTTCTAAGCGAGGTGGGCTGAAAATAACTTCACTTGAAAGGTTTACTATCTTTGCATTCCTGACGGTATGTCTTCGCCCTTGGCTAGATGCTTAGAGAATAACTCAACAAGACAAACCTTAGTAGCGAGGTTGAACATGCCATTCTTGCGATATGGTCGCTTTAGGGAAGTCATTTGTGATGTTCTCCATCCCCCTTATTCAGAACCTTATCCATAAATATCAGAGTCTTCTGCAGTTAGAACTCTCGATCTCCATCATCAACACTCTCTTTCTTCATCTCTTTGTTACAACAATCGTTTTGGGGGTCATTCGCTTCGACAATGCGTCTTCGTCGTTTCATCCCTGAGCTTCTGCTCCTGGGCTCAACTACCCAAGCTCGACCTACGGAAGAGTGCCCTGATGGGGTTTCTATCGTCAAGGTCCAGCCTGAGGTTATCGTTGGGCTTCAGCCTGTCAGTATCAGTGCTGTGTTTCCTAGTAATACGGTTCTTACTATTGATGGAACTACGATTCCTATCACTGGTGCTCCTACGACCTTGGTCACTGCGTTTACTATCACGAAGACTTCAACTAGGTACATCACTGGGTAAGTTTATCCGTTCATCTAGTCTCAGGGAAGACTAGTCTAATGACTTGCATTTAGGAACCCGGAACCGTACTTTACTGGTCCCTATACGACTATCACTAGTAACGACCCCGGATCGAACCCCACTACGATCACCCGAGCCCCTTCTGGCAATGATCACACCGGAACCGTTATCATAGTCAACCCATCGGGTGGCTCCAGTGGCACACGTCCTGCCTTCACTGGCCCGTATACGACTATTACAAACAATGGACCTGCTGGAAGTCACCCAACCACTTTGACTCTTCCCCCTGGGGGCAATGACCCCAGCGGAACGGTTATCGTGGTTGTTCCCTCTGGCACTCAGAGCAAGAGCAAGACTTTCACCGGTCCATACACTACCATTACGGCTGATGGACCAGGATCTCAGGCTACCACTGTGACACTCCCTCCTTCTGGCAGTGGTGGCGTTGGAACTGTCATCGTGATTGATCCAACATCTCCTGGTTCCAAGCCCTCTTCCACCAACTCAGGTAAGTCTCCGGCGACGACTCTCACCATCCTACCATCTGGCACGAGTGGCACTGGCACTGTTATCGTTATTGGACCCACGACAACTTCTGGATCTGGACATGCCTCCTCTGGCGGCTCGGCTCATACCACCGCTGGAGGCTCTGGTGTCCCCAACCCCAGCTCTGTCACTTCGAAGGGTACCTTCACTGGTCCGTTTACCACCATTACTGGCATCAACACTGGTTCTACTGGTACGACCGTGACACTCCCCCCCTCTGGTACCGACTCCATCGGCACTGTCATCGTTCTCGAGCCTAGCACCAGTGCTCAGAAGACCACCTTCACAGGCCCTTTCACTACTATCACTGGAGTCAACACTGGTTCTGCTGGAACTACAGTCACACTTCCCCCATCAGGCACTGACAGTGTCGGCACGGTTATTGTCCTTGAGCCAAGCACGACTGCGCAGACGACCTTTACAGGTCCCTTCACCACAATCACGGGCGTCAATTCCGGCACCGCCGCTTCAACAGTCACCCTCTCCCCTACCGGCTCGGATCCTACCGGCACTGTCATTGTCCTTGAGCCCAGTGGAACATCAAAGCCAACTACCTTCACTGGTCCCTTCACAACCATTACTGGAGTGAACACTGGCTCATCGGGCACGACTGTTACTCTTCCTCCTTCTGGTACAGGCTCAGTAGGTACTGTCATCGTCCTTGAGCCTAGCACAACCGGACCTCGAAGCACCTTCACTGGTCCTTTCACCACCATCACAGGCGCTGGTCCTATCCCGACCACTGTCACCCTTCCCCCTTCAGGTGGTGACCCAAGCGGTACTGTCATCGTGATTGGTCCTCCCTCAAGCACAACCTTCACCGGCCCTTTCACTACCATCACTGGTGTCAACACTGGTACCGGTGCCTCGACCGTCACACTTCCGCCCTCAGGCACCGATACGGTTGGCACTGTTATTGTGCTGGAACCATCCGCCACCAAGACCTTCACTGGGCCTTTCACTACCATTACTGGCGTCAACACTGGCACTGGTTCTTCCACGGTCACCCTGCCTCCTTCTGGTACCGATACTATCGGTACGGTCATCGTGCTCGAGCCTTCTACCAGCGCCAGCGCCACTGGGCCTTTCACCGGACCATTCACCACTATTACGGGAGTCAACACCGGAACTGCAACTGGTGCTTCTACCATTACCCTGCCTCCCTCCGGTACCGACACTATTGGCACAGTTATCGTCTTGGAGCCTTCCACTCGCACAACCTTCACTGGCCCATTCACGACGATAACCGGCGTCAATACTGGCACAGCGACTGGTCCTTCCACGTTGACCCTCCCTCCTAGCGGCACAGATACAGTCGGCACAGTCATCATCCTAGAGCCTTCCACTTCCGCAGTCCCAACAACCTTTACAGGTCCCTTCACTACCATTACAGGCGTCAACACTGGAACTGCAACTACTCCTGCTACTCTGACCTTGCCTCCTTCTGGCACGGATACGGTCGGTACTGTTATCGTCTTAGAGCCCTCAACTTCAGCTGCAGCCACCACTTTCACTGGGCCCTTCACAACAATCACGGGCGTGAACACTGGTACAGCGACTGGAGCTCAGACCGTCACTTTGCCACCTTCTGGTACAGATACAATCGGCACTGTGATTGTCCTGGAGCCATCTACAGCTGTTACCCCAACTACTTTCACTGGCCCTTTCACTACTATCACCGGTGTGAACACAGGCACAGCTACAGGAGCCCAGACTGTCACCTTACCACCCTCTGGAACCGACACTATTGGCACCGTCATTGTGTTAGAGCCTTCAACATCAGCACCTGCGTCAACGTTCACTGGTCCATTCACCACGATAACTGGTGTCAGCCCAGGTACCGCCACAGGAGCCTCGACAGTAACCCTTCCACCGTCAGGAACCGATACCATCGGAACCGTCATCGTTCTTGAGCCATCAACATCAGCCTCTGCTTCGTCGTTTACAGGTCCCTTCACCACGATCACTGGTATCAACACAGGCACAGGCACCGGAGTATCCACCATCACTCTGCCCCCAACAGGAACTGACACCATCGGAACTGTCATTGTTCTTGAACCTTCGACTTCAGCACCTGCCTCGACTTTTACTGGACCTTTCACCACTATCACTGGCGTCAACACAGGTACCGCTACTGGTACCTCTACCTTGACACTTCCACCATCAGGCACAGATACTATCGGCACTGTCATCATCCTCGAGCCCTCAACTTCAGCACCTGGTTCCACCTTCACTGGTCCCTACACCACCATCACAGGTAGTGGACCCATTGGCACAAGTATAACTCTGGCACCATCTGGAACAGACCCTGTCGGTACCGTGATCGTGATTCAGCCCACGCCTGCTTCAACTGTATCCCCTGGAGCCACCGGAACTAGCGAGGGCTCGGGTGTCTCATCAACCTCTAATGGTTCTCAAGGTCAGTCAACGTCTTCCCCCGGAAGCTCCGACTCTGGCGCTTCAAGCACTTCCCATTCCCCTTCCCAGCAAAGTTCAGATGTTTCTTCTTCCCAATCCTCCTCTGATTCCTTCACCGATGTCAACTCTGGTTCTGCGAGCGACACTTCCAGTGGCTCTTCAGTATCTCCAACTGGAGTTACATCGGATGATATGCCAGCCTCTGTTACTGGTAGCTCCGAGCCTTCCTTCAGTACTTCTGGTTCCGCACCCCAGGAGAGTTCAGGTGCTTCTTCTGCATCCTCAGAGTCGGACACCCTGACCAACGGTGGCACCGTTGGTACTGAGTCTCTGAGCACTACCCCTACTCGCACCGACGGATCTTTGACGACAAGTGCTTCAGGAGCACCGCCAACCTCTGGCTCTCAGAGTCAAGAGACATCTGGTGCTGGAGGCCCGGGTACTTCTGGTACGGCATCCCAACAAAGCTCAGAAGCTTCCGGTTCCCTGACCAACGGCAACACTGGTAGTACTGGCCTTGACGAGTCTACTGGCTCTCCATTAGGTACTCTATCAACCTCCAGTACCGGTAGCGAGTCGACCT
Source organism: Fusarium mundagurra (assembly GCA_013396205.1). Lineage (NCBI taxonomy): Eukaryota > Fungi > Ascomycota > Sordariomycetes > Hypocreales > Nectriaceae > Fusarium > Fusarium mundagurra. Next base: position 140,286 of record JAAOAN010000405.1, on the reverse strand, counting down.
CTGGTGCTGGTAGTCAATCAGCCTCTACTCCTGGAAACTCCGATGGAGCTTCAAGCACCTCTGGCGTTGCGTCGCAACAGAGTTCTGATACCTCGTCAGTCCCAGCTACAGAGACTAGTGGTAACACGATTGCCCCCGGCTCCGCGAGCACCACTTCTGGCGGTTCTGAAGCATCATCAACTGAGATTCCTTCCGGAGCCGTGTCCTCTAACTTCGGTTCAGAGACCTCTTCATTTGGATCAGATACTGCATCTGAGACTATGACTGGTGGCAACGCTGGCGGCTCTGAGTCTACTGGCACCGCTGATGGCACTGGCGGATCTTCAACGGGATTTCCCACCGTTGCTACATCTGGCGCTGGCGCAGAGACATCTTCAGACGGATCGTCTGGTGTCTCTGAATCTGGAAGCACTACATCTGGCGGTTCCGAAGGATCATCTACTGGAATTCCTTCAGGAGCTTCATCCTCGCAGTCTGGCTCAGAGACATCTCCATTTGCATCGGGTTCTTCTTCAGATACCGCAACCAATGCTAACACCGGTGCGCCAGGCTCTGCAAGCACCACTGCTGGTGGCTTTGAAGTCTCCTCCACTGAAGTTCCCTCAGCTTCGTCCTCTCGATCTGGCTCAGAGTCTAGCGCGGTCTCATCAGCTGCTTCCTCAGATGCAGTGTCCAACGGAAACACTGGCGGCCCTGAGACTGCAAGCAGTACCTCTGACGGCTCTGACGGATCTTCAACAGAAGTCCCCACTGATGTCACCTCTGGCGCTGGTGCTGAGACTTCCGTAGCCGAGACTTCTGGAGCTGCATCGGACACTTCTTCGGGTTCCCCCTCAGAGACTAGTGGTAACACTGGCGCCTCTGACACCACTGAGCCTGGCACCGCAAGTAGCACCTTGGCTGCCTCTGAGGGATCCTCAACTGGAGCTGCATCATCTAGCTCTGGTGCTGGAACATCTTCAGCGGCAACTGGTGATTCCTCTGCTTCGCTTACGGAGACTGGCAACACTGATACCGCGGGTACTGTAAGCAGCACCTTGGGTGCCTCTGAAGGATCCACGACAGATGTTCCCACTGGTCAGGCATCATCTGGTTCTGGTACTGAGACATCTGGTGCCAATTCTGGTGCTTCTTCGGCTTCACTTACAGAGACTGGCAACACTGGTGCCCCTACCTCTACAGGCACTGACGACTCTGAAGAATCGTCAACCGGTGCTCCCTCTGGTGGTGCCACATCCTCTGACACCGGCTCTGAGACCTCTTCAGCAGGATCGGGCGCTTCTTCATCCGCTGGCCCAGGTGCATCTACTTCGGCTTCCACTCCAGAGACTGGCAGCACTGATGTCCCTGTCTCCGCCAGTGGTACCTCTATTGGTTTAGAAGGTTCTTCTACTGGACTTGCAACTGAGGTTTCATCTAGCCCTGGTGGAGAGACCGCCTCAACGCGTTCTGGTCCAGAGACAACCTCCAATGGAGCCGGTGCAGAGACCACTTCGACTGGATCAGGAGGTTCAACTGTTTCTGGCGCAGAGACGACCTCATCTGGATTCGGGGAAACTTCTGATAGCACCACTGGACCCACTATCATGACTTTCACCTCTTCAGGATTCATTACACAAATCTCTAGTTCATCATCGTCTTCTGAAGAGATCACTGACATTTCATCAGGCCCTGATACCTCTAGTTCTCCTGCTACTGGCGCTTCTTCAACCTCTGACTCAGGTGCCGCTACTACCTCATCCGGAGCTGGAACAGAGACTTCTAGTTCTGCTGGAGAGCCCTCGAACACTTCGTCAGGATCCGATAGCTCTTCCACTTCCGGTACTCCTCCCGAGAGCTCCAGCACCTCCGCCACCCTTGGAGAGTCTTCTTCTGGTGCTGGAGAGTCTTCCGGTACATCAGGCGTTCCGTCAGGGACCTCTTCAGGCGCTGGTTCTGAGAATACTTCAGCATCTGTCACTTCTGGAACCGCTGGTGAATCCTCTGGGGCTTCATCTGCTTCGCCTGAGTCCTCCTCCGCCGCGTCCTCGGAACCCACTGAGACGTCTGGCACTTCTACGGGCTCTGGAGAGTCCTCCGCCGCCACATCAGATGCTCCCTCTGAGACTTCCAGTGACGCTGGTGTCAACACTTCATCCGATAGTGGCGCCTCCTCTGGACCTGCTACCTCCGACGCCCCTGAGACGTCCTCCGGTGCCGCTGCCAGCTCAGACGCTTCCAGTGATTCTTCCGCTGAGCCCACCTCTGCGGCATCCGAGCAGTCTTCTGCTACTTCAGATGGCCCTTCCGAGACTTCCAGTGGTGATAGCGCCAACAGCTCTTCAGATACTGGTGCCTCGTCAACCTCCGGCACCGAAGCTACCACATCCGCTGGTGCTGAGTCTTCGGCCACTTCAGATGCCCCTGCGGAGACTTCTAGTGACGTTGGTGTAAACACGTCATCTAATGACGGTGCCTCTTCCGGCCCTGCTACCTCTGACGTTCCCGAGACTTCCTCAGGTGCCTCAATGAGCGACTCTCCCGCCAGCTCGACTTCTACGCCGTCTGATGAATCCTCTGCTACATCGGATGTCCCTGCGCAAACCTCCAGTGATGCTGGAGCTGGTAGCTCCTCAGACACTGGTGTCTCGTCTACCGCTGACGCTGAAACCTCGTCTGCCCCGGCTGGCGAGACTACATCAGATGCCCCTGCTGAGACTTCCAGTGATGCTGGTGCCAGTAGCTCTTCAGATGCTGGCGCCTCGTCTACATCTGATGCTTCACCAACTTCATCGGCTGACACTGAGTCCTCATCTGCCCCTGCCGAAGAGTCTTCGTCTACAGCTGATGTACCTGCGGAGACCTCAAGCGACGCTGGCACATCTGCTGCTGCAACCTCCTCCTATGTTCCTGAGTCATCCTCATCCGGCGCTGAGCCTACCAGCACTTCCGATGACTCTGGTACCAGTGCCACGTCGTCTCCCGCCACCTCAGATACCCCCCAGACCTCTTCCAATGTCCCCGCAGAGACATCCAGCGATGCTGGTGCCAACAGCTCCTCAGACTCTGTGCCTGCCACATCTTCTGACGCAGCCGAGACGTCCTCAGCAGACACTGAACCTACCAGCAGCTCCGAGGCTGTCGCTAGTACTACTTCTTCGCCCGTCCAGGAGTCGTCTTCCCCAGCTACCTCAGATGTCGCCGAAACATCTTCTGACGCTCCCGCTGAGACCTCTTCTGATTCTCCTGCCCAGACGTCCAGTGATGTTCCAGCCAGCTCCTCAGAGGCTGAGAGTTCATCCGCCCCAGCCACGTCCTCTGAGCCTGCTGAGACATCTGCTGCCGACACTGAACCTACCAGCAGCGCAGCCGATACCTCTTCAGCCCCTGCCACGACATCTACTCCCGAGTCCTCCTCCACTGCCCTCGAGACCAGCGCTGAGCCCACCTCATCCGCCGCAGAGACATCTGCTGAGCCTGCTACAACCGAAGCCCCAACCTCCGCCAGCCCAACCACTGCCGAGCCCCAGACCTCTTCTGCAACTGAGTGTATTCCTTCGCCAAACGTTTCAGGTTCTTGCACCGTTGCCCTCCCCGCTGCCTGTGCACAGCTCGAGACCACCAACGGTCTAGCTCTTGTCCCTGTCCTCGCTGCCTGCACTGTTGCCCTCGGGCCCTATGCCGTTGGTAACGTTGCCTCCTGTCTCGCCACAACCCCCATCATTGGCTCTTCTGGTTTGAGTATCTTCAACTGTGTCGTTGGTGCATTGGAAGAGCGTTGCATCACAACTCTTCCCGATGCTTGTACAGATCTGGCAAACTCCAATGGTCTTGATCTTGTCGCTAATGTCGCCGTTTGCACTGTTGCTCTCGGTCCCTTTGCCGCTGGAAGTGCTGCTACATGTCTCTCCACTGGTGACATCACTGGCAGCACAACAGGTACCAGCATCGTTGAGTGTCTTGAGATTGCTTTTGGCATTTCGTCCGGCTCAGGTACCGTTACTGGCCTTCCATTCTGCGATGAGCCTACCACTACGCCCACGCCAACGCCTACACCAACCCCTCAGCCTGCCTGCTTCGAACTACCTGGAGATTGCGCGTTCCTTGGCACCTTGACTGGTTCCGTCGCTATCGGTCTATCAGCCCCTGCTTGTAGAACAGCACTCGGCGATTACGACACAGGCGCCGTGGCGTCTTGCTTTACTTCTGGCGTCGGTCTCTTCACCTCCGGCTCGGTTGTCGTTAATTGTCTTAACAATGCCCTCTCTGGAACGTGTATCTCGACACTCCCGGCGGCTTGTACCAGCCTCGCGGGGCAGAATGCCGTTCAACTTGCCTTGACCCTTGGTGCTTGCAACAGTGCTCTTGGGCCGTTCGGAGAAGGAGCGGCGGAAGATTGTTTGAACGTTCTTCAGGGGAGCGGCGACGCTGTTGTGAGCTGTCTCAACGACGCACTTTTCTATCCAACTACGACTGCGGCACTGTAATGGGTAACTCCTAGTATGGTTAGGCGAGAGACGGCGGAGTGTTTATCTATACGGAACCTTTCTTTTTGTAACCTTTTCCTTGCGTAACTTATTGGATCTTGGGCAATCTCAGTGTCAAAAGGATAACTGTGGCGATGGTAGTCACTGGGCCTCAGGGGGCAAAACACTGAACCTTGATAGAGGGTATCAAAATAAACTTAGCAAAGAGTTACCTAAACTTAGGCTAATTTTACCTAAATATTTTTATTATTTAGGGTTAAGGTCCCGAGTTTTGTTTTTTCCTCTAGCTAGGCTAGTACAATAGCTCGTAACAGTCAGTCAATTCACTTCCTTTCTATCTCAAGTCTCTACGAACTAGTAAATCAAGCCCTCAAGTCCTTTGCCTCTCATTCCTTGTGCATCGCCATGTCGTCCATCTTCTTCTGCCCAATCGCATTCGCACCGACAGGAGCATCAGGTCCATCAAAGATCTCTGCCACCTCCTCAAGAGAATAGCCCTTGGTCTCGGGGAAGAAGAAGAAGATCAGGGTCAAGTGGACAGCAATCGCGACACACCAAACGATGTAGTACTTCCAGGCAATAGCTTCCATAGCCACAGGATTGGCGAAAGCGTTGTAAACACCAGCCAAGTTACCGGTGAGCTGGTACAGCATAGATGCCTTGGCACGGAGCGAGTACGGTGTGACCTCCATGATATAGGTGGCTCCAATAGGGGAACAGGCGTGATACCAGAATGAGAATACAAAGATCATGGCCAAAACCGCACCAGCGTAACCAATGTGCTCGAAATTCTCCTGTTGGTTGCGGGCAGAGCAGATTGTCCAGATGATGTATGATACACCCATACCCGACATACCGACAAGGAAGAGTCTGCGCCGACCAAACTTGTCAATCATGGTGGCGAAAACCACAGCTGATAGGAAACCCCAGATTTGGAGACCGGCGTTGAGAAGAAGCTGGGTCTTGTGGTCGGTAATATTGATGGAGTTGAGGACCTTGGAGAGATAGTACGAGGTGAGGGCGTTACCTGACCACTGTAGCATGGCGGGGATGTACAGAGCAAGGAAAAATCGATGCCAGTTTCCGCGAGTGGAGATCCATTCGGCCCAACGCGACTTCTTCTGGACCTTCTCGATCTCGAGCGTGGCTGTAATCTCTGCCATTTCGAATCGTGCAAGTCTGGAGTTAGGATCTCCGTAACCATGCCATTTAACCAGGATATCCTTAGCTTCCTGGTATCGGCCCTTGTAGATCAGCCACCGAGGAGACTCTGGTGCAAACATGACCAACGAAGCCTGAACAACAGAGAAAGCGCCCTGAAGAAGACTTGGAAGACGCCATGCCCAGGAGCTCTGCATCTGGAAGCTTCCATACGTGACCCAAGCAGCAATGATAGCACCAAGTGGCCACGAGACCATCATGAAAGATGTCATCTTTCCACGATGCGTCGGGTACGTAACTTCGGAGAGAAGAGGAGGAGCCGCAGTGGAAACAATACCGAGACCGAAACCGATGATGAAGCGCGAAGCAACAAACATTCCATAGTTATACGAACAAGTCTGAACAATCGCCCCAACAATGATGGTGACCGATCCGATGAAAATGGGCACTCTTCGTCCAAGCCAATCGCACAGTTGGGATGAAACAAGGATCGAGATGAGGACACCACCATTGGGTCCAAACGTCATAGCGCCAAGACGCGTTCCCTTAGGTTCGCCGAAATATGACTGCCATTGCGGCAGCGACTGCGCTCCATTGAGCATACTCGCGTCAAAACCAGTAGCAGTTTGAGTCAAGAGACCGCTGAGAAGGAGGAGGTTGAGTTTCCATAATGTCCAGTCGGAGTACCATGGCTTGCGATCGCGGGGGATGACATCGGCGAGGACGAGACCCTGGAAGTCATTGGCGTCAGCGTCGGGGAGGTGAGTTTCTTCGGCAACTTGCTTCGACATCTTGAAGAGAAGAACACTTGACTCGAGTGGAAGTAAAGATGGTCGAGTCTGGTGTTTGTGTTTCGTTTTGAAGATCTCCACAGTCCTTTATATCTAACAATCTGACTTTGTGGGGTTGGTTGGCAGTGACATTTCCCTCTCCGGTAGATGAACCGAGGAACTCGTACCATTCAATCAAACCCCAAAACTTGCTTGTGGGGGAAGACTTGGGCCGATGCCCGCTGCGCGTTTTTACCCCGGATCTACCCCAGATTCGTTAACGTGCCGTGGGGTCTTTGCGCTCGAGTTGGTTAGAGGGTGAGTCCCCGCACGTGAGCGTGACCAGTGTTCTTGGTTCGGGGCAAACGGAGCCGATGGGGGCATTGGACCGGCAGCGGGCGAAGGGTCGGAGGTCGTTACTCCGGGCATTTCGATTCCGAATTCTCAGATCATCAATGCGAAAAAGGAAGCAATATGCCGATGACTGTTGAGTTAATTGCAGCTAACTCGAACGCTTAATTCGCATGGCGATCATCGATGTCGCCCAACTTGTTAGTCATCCTCGTAATGCTGCAATGATACAGGGTAACTTGACCCGTACCGAGTGCTAAGGATTAATTGATCACGCTATTACCCTCATTGCATAGAATACCTGAGGGGAAATTGCAATAGCAGGCTTGAATTATCCTAAGATTGGTTTTTAAACGTAGCTACGAGGATGTTCATGCCTTGGGACAGTAGCATCTTTACAAATCAAGAAACGCAGGCATGAATTAAAATATTGCGCTCAGAAAACATCTGCCACCGAGGGAAGTCTTTCGTACTAAGACCATTCAACAAGCTTTTATATACGCGACATTAGTCAACAATATAATGTCTATTTAATTGTTAGATAATAACTGTTATTTTAGAGTTTTTTATTTGTTTAATTTTACATGAATTCTGTAAAGAGGAGTTAATAGCATTCCGCTGAAGAGTGAGGTTTAGATCTTATCTGAGATAAGATATATGGCGACTGATAAGGATAAGATAAGCTCGTGATCCTCCCGAGGCTTAGCTGAAAGTTCAATACTCTTAAAATGGCATACAAATTTAGGGGCAGACTGCATGTCTCAGCCCTGGAACTGTGACCTGTGAACTCAGTTTTGATCAGATGAGGATGCTCAGCTAGCCACCAGGTTGACAAGGCACGCTTTTCTGAGTCAAGCTCGGGTCTAGAACGCCATTGTGCTCATTCACTGTCACATACCTTTCAATTTCCCAGTATACACGAATTTCGTGGTGCATGCAACATGGACAACTTATCACCATTCTACGCATATCTGTTTGTGATTGAGTATTTGAGAGTAATGTGATGGCGAAATACTGGAATCTCAGCCAGCCACTTGAGTGACGTCGCCGATGATTCATGCCATCCAGCAATGTTCCGACACACTCCCACTTCTTTTACAGAACATTCGTGATTTATATGAAAAGCAAGAGCTGTCGCTGAAAGGTTGGAACTTCATTATCCAGATCACCACAACAGGATAACAAACTGAAAAACCTAATAACCGACTCTTCCAACCTCGACAGACACCAGTTTTTGACTCATGAGGTCCATTCGGAGAGTACTATCCCCCTCATCCAATATTTCATTAAATGTCAAGAGGAGGATGGAACTGGCTCCGAGAAACTCTTCCATGATGTGAAAGGAAGCATCGGTCATCATGTTCGTGATCGTGACATCCCCGATGAAGCCGTGCAGCTTCAGGAAATTCTGCTTTCCCTCACTGCGAATGGTCCTAGGAAGGACGGAGAGGAGCTTCATGGAAGTCCGACAGTAAGTGCACATTTTAGTTAGATCTTATACGCATCACCCTGACCACAACCCAGGTGACTATTGTCGGTGCTGGAGTTTCTGGTTTGTGCGCCGGCTACAAAATGAAGAAAGCTGGGTTCAAAGTCAACATTCTTGAGGCTTCTTGACGAGTAGGCGGCCGAGTTAAGACATTCCGGGAGCCAACCTTTGCCCATGGACTTCACGGTGAGGGCGATACTATGCGTATTTCAGGCAACCACTAATTATTGCACAAATACATGGAAAATTTCGGACTCAAAAACGATCTTTTTAAGTTTGAGATAGAGAACAAATTCATACACATCTCCGGCTACGGTGAGACGATCACCTATGAGTATTTCAATTATCTGCTGAAGCACCAGGATGGAAAGCTCCTTGCTCTCTTCCCTGGTCTTCGCGAATGCGAAAAGGGCAAGACTTGTGATGATCTTTTTGCGCATGCGGTGAAGCCAGTTATGAAGCTGTTCTGGGAAGTCTACAAGCTTGAAGCCCCGCAGCCTAAATTTCCGGAGAAGTGTGACTATGGGGCAGTTAAGAAGGCATATGCCGCTATCACCGAAGAATTTGGTAATTATACACTGCGGCCTTATCTGACGGATGTCGCGGGGTGGACTGAGGATGCCTTGAACGTCTATGATCTTCTTTGCCGGTGAGCAGGCTAGCTTTACTCATGGATGGATCCAGGGCGCTTTTGAAGCTGGGCTTCGATATGTCCAGCAAATCTGGTCTGTTGCTGTTGAGGGTAAGGCACAGTGAGCAAGAGAATGCAAGGCTTACACGCGTGAGCCCCAAGACTCAAGCCTGGGAGGACCAGATTCGCAAGTCCTGTCTAAGCTTAGCTAGTGAAAAAAAAATTTTAACTAGGTACAGTAGTGAGCTTTACAGTCTAAGCTTAAATTTTAATTATACACATTTATAGCACAGTTGTTTCATAACAAGGGCAGACTGCTAGGGATGAACAAGGTGCCTCGAGCCATTGGGCAAAAAAAATCCTGTTAGTAATCACTAAGCCGTGTTTTGTAAATACTCAGCCCCATCTAGTTCAATTATTTGACCACTACTCGAATCCTTTCTATTAAAAGGACCCCAATTCCACTTTAATTTTACATGGATATCCAAGTTTAAAATCTCCTCTTGATACGGAATTCCGTTTAATCTGCATTGAAGTACGTAGTTAAGCTTCTTTGAGTTCCGTAGGTTTATTGAGTTCCGTAGGTTTACTCTGTAGACTGCTGACTGCGCACAGGACTAGGCTGTGCAGATCCTTTGTTAGAAATCCTTTAATTAAAATCCTTTGCGAAAACTCCACTTCTTGCGGCAATGACAAGATCGTTTTTAAATGGACAGAAAACAAGGCTATACAGCCGAGTAGAGTAGTATAAGACATCGCATCACCTCTAGCAATAAGCATTATCAGCCAAATACTTCAGCTTCATTACATTCAATCATTTTCAAGACTTTACAGCCATGGCTTCTACCATAACCCGAATGGCGGCCATTGGCCTTTTACTCCTCAGTTTACCTTCCACCACTCTCGCTAAGCCGGTAGGAATCCAGCCACGCCAAAATGTCCCAGGCGACACACCTTTCGTCAGCTTTGATGCTTGCAGTGATTCTCAGCGCCAAGCCATTGAGAAGGCTTGGGCCGATGTGGTCACGCTTGTCGGCGTTTCAAAACAGTTTAATCCTCCCGGGACGATCGAGTCTAGAATCTTCGGAGATGACATCAACATAAGATTCGCAGATATAGCTCGTATATACAGTCAGAGCTCCCCTTCCTGTCACAAGTTGCGAACGCCACGAGTTAACCAATTGACAGCTATTTTCCACAATATCGAGGAACTGAGTAAGAATGGTCGCAAGATGCAGATTTCTTGTAAAGATATCTACCAGGACCACAGGGGACCAAATGACCAAGTTACATGTAAAAACGTAATTAACTCTTCAGCTGGTTCTATCGGTGCCTATGCATTTTCCACTGAGCCGACCATCGAGAAGTCTACCATTGTTCTTTGCGATCCCTTTTGGGCACCCGGTCAAGAGTTTCTAGGGGAGATAGTTGAAAATCTCCGAAAGGCGCCAGGGGATGACAGAAAGAACCCGAACCTCATGGTCGGCAAGGGTAAAATCCTACTTCACGAGCTGACACATCTTCCCGCACTGGTAGAGTCATCGACGAATGACGGTGAGTGTTGTCGCAATGATAATTAAGCTACAACTGCTGACGGAATTCTCAAGTTATTGTCATCGATCAACTTCTCAATGACGACTCAAATGTCAAGGCTTATGGGATCAAAATGGTGGAAAAACTCGCCAGCAACAAGATTTGGCGCCTTCGTACAGCCAAGAATGGTAGGCAACAAGCAACCTTTACAAGATTTGGCACTAACTGATTCTTTTCTTAACAGCTGACAGCTACGCTTGGTATGCGACCGAGAAGTTATTTGAAGGCATGTTCGGTACTCCCAACGCAGCCTATCAGAAGAGGGATGGAGGCGACGATGATCCTACGCCCGAGCAACCGGCACCTCCTGCTGGTCCCACCAAAGCACTCAATATCATCCTCGAGAACAAGCGCCACGGAGTCCCGGGTGACGAAGACTTCTACGACACAATGAACTGGTTATTCTACTCCACCGACTTTGGGACTGCATCGCAGTGTGCGCCCTCCCCCGCTCTCGCCACTCATGCCGATGTATCTATTGATACCCTGTCGATCGATGCTCTGAAAGACGACCACTTCCCTGGAGGCACATTCGATGTCAAGACTCAAGATGGAGACTGCCAGTATAAGAATGATGGCACAGGGAACCCAGGAGCTTTGTGGTGTGGTGACCAGGGACACTCATGCAGAGCACACCAGGACAGAAGGACCTTCACTTATTGCAGCAATCTGGACAAGTCTGCGCAGATTCAGCATGCTGCTATGGTTGTTTGTGAGTGGTAGCCTTGGGGCCTTGGTCACAAAGGGTTCCTCTGTTAGATTTGGAACCGATGTTGGTCTGCAACTAGGAGTAATCGGTAGGACCAGTGTCAAGTTGGATAGTTTATTGTGTTTAACCTTCTATACATATATAAATATTTTTATCATCAAGATCTATTACTGCAGTACATATACAGACATACACTGAACTAGCCATACGGCCTTTATATGTCATGGGAATGTAGGCTGTGGCAAGACTTTGCGACCCAAGACTGGCAAAACTGTAGTGGATGCTGGGCTATCAGCCGTTCCACTCCTATCTGAAGATGCGATAAGGCTATGTAGTTCTTATAAGAGTATCAGTATATATATATATATATAGGTTAGACACATGGCAGTAGCCTGAACAACTGAACATAATGTTCCAACACGAACGACGAATCCTCTTCCGAGCTCTAGAGTTGAAGAGCTACTCGGCTGTGACTCTTGACTTATTAGAAATAACGTCCTGACAGTGCCTCAATAGCCAAGGATCAGGGATTGAGTTTGCCAGTCCAGGCAAAGAGCCCGGGCGCGTCAGATGAGCGTTGTGACACTAGGTGAACCAAAGCGTTTGCTTTTGAATCATTTTGCACATCATATTCGCACTTGAACTTTTTCAAGTTTCTCCAATAATTCTTGAGTTCAGGGATGTCATCCCACCCCTCGGCCCCAGCACGCTTATTCAAGAGTGACTCGTACTCATCCGGCTTGTTCTCGCTAACTGCGGCTGCGATCTTCTCCAGATAATCGAGAGTCGTACTGTGTGTCTTTGTACCTCCGGGAGGCTTGATCCCATAGTTGCTTTTAATCATCTGTAATAATTCATGAGCGATCTGGTCTTGGTAGAAGCGTGGACTCTTGATACTAACTGTAAAGGTGAGCGCGTCCAAATCTGGCTTCGGCATGCGTGCTGTGATGGTTCGCACATCACCCGGAAATAACAGATTTTGGGCTCTCCATTCATCTGTCTTTACGGAGAAACTCTCTTGCAACAACTTGCATAGTTCGCCAGAAGTGATTGTCGCGAAGTGATTATCCTGGCTTTGGGACGAAAGAAGATTGGCCAGAAAGCCGGAGACTAATGGAGCGGCTAAACGAGTTTGTCAGTATTCGAAGCAAGACATTGAAATAAGGAAAAGTATCCGAAACTCACCAAACGATGTGCCGGACATGGGGGGCTGGTTGCTACCTGGCACTGCTATGTCCGTACCTGGTGCGTAGACGTCCACCACTGTTGTTACTTCGTCAGCTTTGAATACATCCTCCTCACAGAGCGGTCTACTTACATGGACCATAGCATGATTGCTGGTTGAGCTTGCCCTTCTTGTCTGTATTACCAACAACTATCACGCCGCGCTCACATTGCGGCCACGACTTTGATATACTCAACAAGCATGTCTTTGATTTCATGTCAGTAAGTCGTTCGAGAGGCTGATTCGCCGTTGTCTTACCCCACTGTTTCCAGCCGCAGCTACCGGAATGATGTTGTGGTCTGTTATCAACCGCTGAAGGATGTATGAGGCAGTTCGAACGGCACCAGGCTCCTGGTCTCCAAGCCCCCAAGACATATTCAAAACGATACGACCTGGCAGGTTACCGTTCTGGATTGCACACCGAAGACCAGATAATGCGCATGCCACAAAACCTTGCGTAGGCATTGTGCCCAAGAAGTAGTGGATTTTGACACTTGCTTTGGGAGCGACTTTCGAACTGGTTAGTTACTGGCTTGTAAGAGGTTCCGATGCGTACTTACTACCGTGACTTTGCCCACAGGCAATGTTGGTGACTAGAGTGCAGTGGTCTTCAGCCTTGCCGACCTTTTTACAGGCGTTTATCGTAAATGGACGACCAGCCTAGAATGCCTCGCTTAGCTGACACAACTCTCGGTGGAAAGAATTGCAGTACATCTTACCTCTATGTCGTTTCTCACATAGCCTTCGCCGTCTATGATACAGATAGTCACATTCTCTCCCTTTTTGTTCATGACTGCTGTGTCTCTGACCCATGAACCGGGTTTGTTGTCGTTCAGGGTCTGGATCTCGTTGAACCTCTCGTCCGACAACGTGACCTTGGACGCACCCCAATTAGAGCAGGGCTCTTCAGTAACGGCATACTTTTCGACAACTATGTTGGGAGTAAAGCAGAGTAGTTCCTGCAACACGTCAGCTGTGGGAGCTCGGACGCATACTTGATATAGAGTAGCCTTACAGGGGATGCATTGATTGCCTCTACAACCTTGGGATGGAAGTAGCCCACGTACATGGTGACAGGACTGTCCAGCGTGGCCTCTATTCCTGGAAAATTGATGGAGCCCAAGGATGGGTTATCTTGGCTGAGACTTCGAATCTTATCGATATGGGCATCTCGAGAAGCCTGGGAGATGCGATAACTGTCATCTTTCAGTTGGACGACACCCGCACCATCCAATACTTTAACGCCCTGCAGATCGTTCAACTCTACTTGATCAATTGACTTGAGAGCTGGTAGGGGTTTGGGACTATGCGCCGACATAGATTAGTAATAGCCTGGCTGTGTTATGGATGATGAAGTGACATACGGTTGAGGTTTGGCATTGTCCTTGCCGCCGCGATCAGCGATTGCAACGGAGTGGCGTACCGTAGTCTCTTGCTGAGGCATGGTGAAGAAGATTTTGGTTGTGTTCTGAATGCGAAAAGTGAGGTGCTTGGAACACTTTGAATTTGCCTTTATGTCCTGTCAATATTTGAAAGAGCAGAAATCATGAGGAGCTTTTGTGATAACAACTCTGGTTAAGGTTCTGGCATAGGGGATACAGCTTGGAGTTCAACACCCCGCAAAACTCATTCAGCCCATGGACCCAAGGCTAGAACATGTATCAATCAATAGTTCCTCAGAATCTGAGACACAATTGGCGCCAAGAGATGCCGATAGCCGAAGACAATGCATTTTCAGCTCCGTGAACATATACCATGGCACGATTCAGTCACATTGCCTCGGAAGCCAGATTAATAAAATCTAGTGTCTTTAGGTAACACCCTGGCGTGCGAGCCTAGAAGTACTCTATACTTGTGTGATGATCCTGTTATATGCATATTTCTAGGCTTACGACGTGGCTTGCCCCCCACTGTAGTCACTACGATGGCGCCACTAAGAGCTATTGATCAAAGCGCATACCCTGGTCGCTTGTTCGAGACCCTTCAGTGATGCAGACAAGTTCACATCCAATCCTCATCGAGGCATCTAGACATTGAGCAGGCCTCACTAGATTGATACAGATGATACTATCACACAATATTGGAACCTTTGTTTTCAGCTGAAGTAAGTCATAGATCTGGACTGTCGGCCTGAAAAGAACCCTTGCGCTTGGAGTCATCACCCACATGATCCGACTTCTCAAAGAGGGTTTCGTGTTTGACAGACAATCCCTACACTTTCTACGCTATGCTTACAGCTACACCTACGGTTGAATTTTACCACAGACCTTGCCAACACGCGTCAGGATACATTGCCATACAATGTTATCTCTAGAAGACCTCCCGGTGCCTACTGTAGAGAAGCAGATTGACATTGGTCGAGAGCTTGTCATCCCATGGATTCATCGAGAGCTCACCTTGGGCACTGGATTCTCAACGAAACTCGTATCTACACCAAATCCTTGGATCACGTCCATATCTCCCTTTAATATCGACGAACTCAAAAAGCAGCGACTGCTTTATGACGGTAAAGTGGAGGGTAGACACAACTTTCGCGATGCTGAGTCCACCTCTCACTCGACTGGTATGGAGCATATCAGTGGTAGTTTGGGGGTAGCAGTTGGGTGTGCATTCCTGAGAGCTAGTGTAACAGGGTCTTATGACAAGATAGTCCTAGAGACCAAAGATGTAAGTCACTTATAGTCTTGCTACAGTCTCAGTTGGCTGATTTGTGGTAGACGTACAGCGTGTCGCGCACCTGTTTGGTCCGCGATGGTGTGATAAGATTCAAAACAGAGCCTCGTCTCTCCTACGAAGCAGAAAAGCTGCTGAGAGAACCCAATGGCCAAGCCAAGTTCCAGGAGGCCTACGGCGACTATTACGTCTCGTGCTACATCCTGGGAGGGGATGCAGGTGTTTACGTGGCTACAAGCGACGACACTGTCGATACTAAAACGAAGGAAAAGGTGACTGTGAAAGTCAAAGTCTTGTTTTTCACAGCCAGCAAAACGTTTGTAAAGGAAAAGTCAACACATGACGAGACTTTTCAGGTGACTATGAGCGGCTATGACACACTGACCAATACTTGCCATGGTTACCCATCTAATAAGGAGGGCTTGGACAAGGTTTCTCAGGCCCAGTTCAACGAGGTGAGAAGACAAAGTATAGGATACCTTGAGAATGTAGACAAACTGCCTTTCCGTGTCCGTGAGCGGATGCGGGAGTTACGGCTTGTCAATGACCGGGATGAGCTGGAGTGGTCTCATTGTTCAGATATTTGTCGGGCTGGGTTAGTAGTTCAGGTGGTTCTGATGCCATATAGTTATTTGAGGGACTATAAGATAGCCCTGTATAGAGATTAGAGATGGACTGTTATGTAGTGAATATTGGTTCTTCATAACACAGGGGATTGTGCAGAATCAGATACGCAGAATAGTGAGAGCAGACCCATCGCCTATGATATAGCCTGCATAAGCTATCAGAGGTAGTTCTATTTGTAGAGGTTGCTTCTGACATGCAAGAGGCACCTTTGTACGTTGATCAGTAGGGACTATTTACGGCCTTGCATTCAATATTGCAACTGAACATGAACTTAAATAGAAAGAAGACGACATATCAAGCGTGTATACAAAATCGATTAACACTGTGAGCAAGATTGAGGAAGGTGAACTAATTGTCTAAAACAAGAGACATTACTAGCCGTAACATGTGCTCTACTCATCAAGACCATAGAACACGCCCAAGCGATCGAATGCTGACCCGCTTTCGCCCCAGAAACCTTTGAAAGAGTAGTTTGCTACTGGAGCGTCTGTCCACAGTGTATCTGACTGTTCCGGTGGCGCGTCCATGCCCAGCTTCGCCGACTGGCCCTTGGCGGTAGTCAACGTGATGGAACTGATGACCTTGACCGGGAAATCAGGGAACTTGCCAGCCGTGATCTGCACCGACGTGATATGATCGCCGACGTTAGTCACTGCAAAGGTCTTTTGTGTGCTGTTTGGGGGATGGCCTGGCGCGTTGTCGTGACTGCGGAAGTGAGATGGCTTGTCGGTGAAGTCAAGCTGATAAGCCACGATGAAGTTACTGTCCTTCTTGTCGTTGGTCCAGACGCTGACGCTCTTGACAATGTGGCTGTTGGTCACGACGGAGAAGTCGTTGAAAACAGTGCCTGGCTCATGGCTAGTGTGATCACCTGCCCACGCTGTCATGAGGAACTTGGAAGACTTGGGGTCCAGCAGAGCCTTCTCATACATGGGATTGAAGTGGTCTGGCAGCTGCTTGGGAGCATAGTATAGTCTCTCATGCAGCGCAGGGGCGGGGGCGGCAGAGGTGGTGACCAGCTTGGGTTTCTCAATCTTGGTAACGGTCTACAAAACAGGTCATTAAAAATATGAGAAAAAGGGCAAACGACAGGTGCTGTCTGCACAAAACTTACAGGGAGTAACCTTCGAAAGAAGGTGGGATTAGTGTACTGAAGATCTCGATCCGGGTCCAGCGCAAGCGTGGGATCAGCAATGACTTCATCCACCTCCTTGACGATCTTGAGCATCTCCAGTCTGCAGTCCTTTCTGGCCTTCTCCAGACCGAACTCATCAGGTTCGTATGGAACACCGACGTTGTCAGGGTATTCGAAGCTCTTGGATGACTGAGAGCTTGTAGTATGGGTGCCGCCAGGAGAGTGCAAGAGGTTGACCAGCTCTAGCACTTGCTCGCTGCTGTCACCAGAATTTTCGCGAGCCGTGTCGACTAGATCTTGCAAAAAGTGAAGGGCTTCCATCTTCTTGGGCTTGCTCGTCTCCCTCTTGACCTCAGTCTTTCTTGGCTCTATCTTTGCCGTCTTCAATGTGACATTGTTGTCCTCATAGTCGGCAATGGCTAGGAGGTTATGGTAATTAGTCTTGTGCGCAGCACTTGTCTCAAGGGCTCAACACTAACCTAGATGGATCTTCTTCCAGATATTCTTGTAAGCCATCATGGCATCCAACAGATCGTTGGTGTAAAGACTAGCAACGTCGTAGTCAAGAACAGTTGGCTTGGGGCTGAGCTTCTGGAAGCTGAATAGGTTCTCGTACTTTGTGAGTATAGCGCTACGTGGTATCGTCAGCAGTCGGCCTTCCAAGCAAGCCAAATACGAAGGGATTACATACTAGGTTCTCTGCGGGCATCGAGCAACGTTGTATGGGAATGCGGCCGCCGCTTTGGTTAGTGACTCGATGGACCATAGCTCATCGGCAGGCTTGATATCCCCACCTCCATTCCAGTTAACAGTGATGGTAGTCTCGCAGTTTTTGAATGCATTCGTCTTATCGAGACCGAAAGAAGCATTCACACTGCCACCAGCTGCACGGCCCTGTCCAAAACTTGCTTCAAGTGCAGCCTTGATATCTGACTCGGTCGACTTATCGGTGATCTTGACAGACACGATGGCATCAAGCTCACCTCCTTCAATGAACCCAGAGATATAACAATCTCCGTATACCTTCATAAACTTGCCGGTGTTGTTCCAGACGCCATCGATGGCATTGAACTGCCGCACGTCTTCAGCCATGATGGTTTGATTGACGACAGTTACCTGGACAAAGAAGTTGATGGTGCTCTCCTTGAACTTGTCAGAGTTGACGTAGGATCCTGTGAGGCCACCACCTGCTGTGGCTGTCTTGATGCTCAAGGCTGCCGAGACATTCATGGCATCCGTTACTTCAGAAATCTTGTCGACGTGGCGTGTGCAGTACGAGACAATCTGACTGACTTGCTTGGTATCGCCCTGGTAATGGTCGCCACCAGGGGTCTCTGTGTCATAGACAACGGCATCGTTCATCAAGATCTCATGTGTGTAGGAGTTGAAACTACCAATGTCAGTGTTGATGCGATACTCAGCGCTATCGTGCTTACCCTTGGCCAATTCTCATGGCAGCATGATACGGAGCAAGATTGAGAGCCATCTTGTAAGTTCGCAATGACTGTTGTGTCAAGGCAGGCTACACTGAAGTTCGATCAAGTGCGATGAAAGGTATACTCAAGAAGAAGAGATTGGAGCTCGGCAAGGTGCAAGTTCCCGCTAGATTCCCTGCCCAAAGTCTGGCTGTGATCATATATTCTACTCATCCGAGCTCCTACTAGCTATAATTGACAAAGTAACTATTCTGTGTATATGTGCTAGAATCACACCTCTCCGATGAACGAGAGCAACATATGCAATTGTCGCGAGTACATAGCCATGTTACTTTGATCGATCTAGAGCCGTCGATGGCCCAGATTGGTCTCTAGTGCAGAACGGCCGAGGCCACCAATATCCCCTGCATGAACTATTGGCGCACTATTGATTCCACTCCATCACGCACCTCTCAGGGTTCCAGCTCTGTATCCGTAGCACCGAGCACATTTGGATTATGCCTAAGCTGGTAATACCTAGCTAATGTCACCTTTTGTTCCTAATGACCCGGGGCACTTACTAGCCGTAGAAGAGCCTTCCTCACTGCCCAGCGACGGTCTTTCACTCGCCGATTCTAGACCGTTCTTGCATTGTACTTTTTGTGATTCAGTGTCACCTGGCGATCAAATCAGCCCTTTGGGGCATCGTACGATTATTTGGTGTAATGCATGGGATGGTAACCAGCCATGCCAATAACCCCGTTGCATTCATTCTTTTGGGGAAGCCTAGATACCTCTCTACAGAGGCCCGAACGGACTTGAACTGCCAAAGCCCTCTTTCGTGTATTTTTATCAGTATTTGAATCTTCTTCTTTCTACCATTACATCGCCCCTGCGTGCTGGAAGGGATTACAAGCTTCCATTGAATCTCACATTTTCCTTTCAATATTCTCAACATGGAAGCCGCTCATGAAAAATGGCCCGCGCCGTCTGGTGCGAAAAAGAACCCTGGACCATTGAAACAGCTGGGTGAATTGTTCAAGGTAGACCAGGACAGGGTCAGCGTGCTCAACGTTTACGCATATCAGCAGATCTCTTTCATCACTCCAGTACAACTGTGGAGTGCATTGGATTTCCAAGAACAGTACTTTTTTGTGGACTGTCAAGGTATCTTATTGCCCCAAGAGTTCACCCACTCCACCATCTGGATATCATGGCTAATTTAAATATCACATTCTGTATGCACAGAGAACAAAAAAGCTAAATTAATGCTTTATGGAGCCATTAAGTGGGATGTCAAAGAAGATGACGATTATGAAAAAGAAGATGCATTTCTTAGACGCAAAGATTACCCAGGGGACTATCACTACGTTGGAGATAACCTTTTTCCTGCTGATCCGCGCAAGTTGCCCGATACGGTTATCTTCAACTGTGAATTCGGCCTGAATCGTTCCCCTATGATGGCTTTCTGGTACATGAGACATCTTCTCAAGACTTATCCATCAGCTGTCCCCGACAGACTAAATGTGAGAGCACTCAAGACCAGGGTTTATGTTCTGGAAGACGGCATTTCGGGTCTTGAAAAGCCTGGGACATCAAAGGGCCTACAGAACCTACGTAAGTCGAACTCCATTAAACAGATAATTCCAGCTCCAATGTCAAAGGTTTAATGGAAATAATGCTGACCTGTTTCAATGTGATAGTAGTCAAGCAATCAACGGATTCTGGGGCTAGCGGTTCTGGGAGATCTTTCGCCTCTTCCCCCCAACCCGCAAACCAGAGTAACACGAGGCATGTAGCACCTGTGGGGAGCAGACTTAATTAAGTAATTCATGTGTTTTACACATTGGGTCCAGTATCAAATAGCGGTTAGGGATGGCTACTAGATGAAGCCGATTCAACACCCACGTCTGAATCATGGCATCCTCGCGTTGGGATGGATGGCAGTGGGTTACAATGATGGCGGTTAGCTAGATGTAGAGAGCAGAATCGAGAGTTTGGACGATATCGATCATTTCACTATGACTATGCCTTCGACTCAGTGACAGTTGGGGACTCGGCCACTAAGTCAAAAGTGACAAGAGAGCAGTAAACCATAGTCTTGTGTTACAATACAGACAGACTGACTTGTAGTGAATGCTGGGCCATCTACTCACCCACTCCCATTTGGTGTGACGCATGATATACTTCGAGTGAACAAATGTCAAGGTGTAATAAAAAAGAGCCATCGTTAGATCACAGACGGCATGGCCTACTTTAGCTATTCATCGCACCACATAAGAAGAGCTAGACGTTCCGCAATACCTTGTCAGAGTTTAAGGGTCAAACGGATAAGTTAAACTAATGCTCAAGTTGCATTTTTCACTTCGATGTTGAGTCTGTCAATTCAAAGACATCAACCAGAGCTCAGGCAATGAGTATGCTGGGATCGGCTTTGAATTACAACCCTAGGCACCGCCCTTTGACATCGGATGTACCTGAGTATGCGGATACGAAGTACATGCAGCAATCCGTCAATTCTTCTAATTCTTTTCAAGTGGCTTGCTTGGTCAAAGCTGAATGCCCGTTTCCAGCTTTCCCAACCGGTGACAGTGGTGTCCCCAGCGCCTATTAGCCACTGAACTAGAGGGGCTAAGCTTTTGGCACTTACTCCATCTAGCCCAAGACAGTCTAGATTCGGCACGGCACGGCACGACTTTTCCTTATAGGCGTTCGACTGTGGCGACCTAGCATTACAGTAAAATGAGACATGCATGCAAGTGCATCTGCTCCACAGACTACGATAAATAATGTTGTTTTAGTGGCTGTTTCGCTGGTAGCTGAGCACATGGGGTTGCGGAAGTCGGCACATAGTGAGTTGCTAAAGCGAATGACTGAAAGTGTCAGAATGCTAGCTGTCAGCGGATTGGCTCTCTTAGACTGAAATCCTCGTTGCGTGCTGCAAATGAAGCTGAAAAGGTATCGCTTGCTAGGTATCCTGTGGTTCATGCGCGTCGCGGTCTGCTTTGCGTTATGTACATGGGCGCGAGCTAAGGGCGTCACGGTTCTGGAATCACAATTCGCCCGGAGAACTTTTTTTAAACACCATCTAATCACAGGGTCTAGATGTGTGATAGTGGCTGCTTCTGGCACGTGTCCTACATATTTAACCCTACCTTGATCATTGATGTTCAGCTTCGTGGTCTGGGCTGATCTAGACCGAAAGACCATGGAGTCAATAGATTCTTTCGTAGTTAATAGTCGTGGAGCTGAGATAAGCAGAACAAATGGCATACACAGTTTACTTCAGAGACGGGGCACTTCAGAAAGGTTCATTAAGCCAATAATTTGAAGTAACCTGCGGTCTATGTCACTTCGGTGCTAGTAACTGTGAACTACCGTGGACCAAAATGTTGTAAGCTTGTTGGTGCTTTGGTTTGCTAGCTAATGATGCTGGTTCAAGCCCCATCTTATGAACAGTACAGAGATCGTCATCCTGTTGATTTTAGGATATTTGAAGTGCGGTGTCGATGGACATAAATAATATTAAAGATAAAGATTGAAGTTGCAGTAAATTTTGAATCCACACATTAGATTGTCAAGATCGTTATAGAAGTAATACGGACATCAATTTGAGCGCACAGTCATGAAATAACTGTACTTTAAGCCTTGTTCAATCGCTTGGCCTCAATCTGTACCGACTCAGGAATCCACTCCTCCAAACTCTCACCCACTGGCTTCCAACCAAGAAACTTTCTCGCCCTCTTTGCCTCACCACGACTGTTTAATCCCCACGAAAGAGCCTGGAAACCCAACTTCTTCTGTGCCTCGTCAACGTCCAGCACCTTAGTCTCATCACTCTCAATAATGCCCTGCTTCTTAGCCTCCTTGGCGATAAGAGCAGAAATCTGACTCCATTTATGCTTGCCGTTTTCAGCGAAGAAATAACCCTTTGGACCCCAGATTTCCTGCTCGTCAGACTGTTTCTCAGATGACGCGGCGCGCTCGGAGAGAAGAACGAAGAGGTTAGAGAGATCATGGACGTGTACGTTGTCCCATTCTGTCTCGCCGGCGCCGATGATGGGGCCAAAGCCCTTTTCGAGAGTTGTCTCGGTCAGGCCTGGGATCTGGCGACTTCGCTGGTTGGCGGGTCCTCGGCCGGTTCCGTAGATGGTAGGAGGGCAGACGATGGCCACCTTTACGGCGCTGGGATCCTTGGCAGCTTCATCGAGGACAATCTTGTCGACATCGCGGTGGAAGGCGGTATCGGGTAGAGAAGTGACCTTGTCGACTCCCTCCAGATCGTTGTAGGCCTGTTCAGGAAGAGGGGCCTCTCCGTAGCGCTTGTTGTCCATGTCATACCAGCAGAGAATGCCCGTGCCGCTGATGTGAATCCAGTAGCCGGGGTTTGAGCTTGAGTGGGTAGATCGGAGGCCGGCAGCGATAGCCTTTGCAGATCCTTGGTGATCAGAGCTATCAGCGGTATCTAAGCACGTCAGTTACTGCATACAAGATTTGCCGCAAAAGCTTATACTCACGAATAACAATGTCGGCCTCAGAAGCAGCCTTCTCAATGACCTTGGAGTCATCCAAGGATCCAATGGCCAACTTCACATCAGGATATTGCTTCTGCACATCCTTTCCCTTATCCTCACTTCGGACAAGGATGGTATACTTCCAATCAGGATGCGCTTTATGCAATGCGTAGAATGCATCACCTCCAATGAAACCGGTGGTGCCAGTACTAAGCGAGGGAGTCAGCGTCAGCTTACGGTGACATTGGGAGGGTAGGGGCCTTACATAAAGACGCTCTTTGCAGCCATTTTCGTAAGTTCGTTCAGATTAATCGTTTGACTTGGGTTTAATGATTTCAATGGTGTTTTGAGAAGAGGTTAATTAAGAAGACTTATAGAATTCGATTGCTGAGATATCAAAGACGTCAAACGAAGCACAGTGACGTCATGCTGAGCAAATGGCCCCTCATAACGTTAATGGCTTGCTTAGCAATCTGTTAAGATTTGTACCCAAAATGCATGGCATGACTAACAGCTGAATCCCACTTTGGTGTGGATAAGGTCTTGTCCAAAAGAATGGTTAAATCTTTCGGTGATAAGCTTGATTTTCAAATCAATTTATTTTACATAACGTGCATTGAGCTCTCTTCTAGAAATTTCCTAACAGAAGATCCAAAAGCCAAGTCCGACCAGATGAACTGGTTCAATATCTCGCTTATATCAGACCAGGAGCAGTGAAGGCTGGGTCTTTCGAAACCTGTCGAACGCAAAATTGCGGTGTAACCTGAGCGAACAGGCCCATCTGGAGCAAACACTCCGCCAATACAGATCAGCCAAAGCAACAGATCTGCATGCTCGTCCCATACGGGCTCATGACGGACTTTTTCAATTTCTTTGAGGAGTTGCGCAGTAATATTGGACTTGCAAGTTAGCGAGTGCTTTCAGAGGCTGTATGGGGGACTAACAGGAATGACTAAAGCGCACCAGACTTTGCAGCACAACATTACTGAACACATATACGCAGCAAGATGACAAGCCTTTGATATCGGACAAGTATTTGGGAGAGCTTGAAGACGAGATTGGATGGATGCTGTGTGACTGTTTATGTTTACCGTTGAGACTGGACGGCCAGTACGTTGATAGATGTTTCTGATGCACTGGAGTGCGTGGATATCTCTGACTATATCCAGGAATTCTTGGCTGAATAGGCGAGAGCGTACTTGGAAGCCGGATGGTAGCTCAAAGAAGTCTGGGGCTACTGAGTCTCTTTCCCATTTAAGCTCAGTAAAGGTTGTATGGTCGACTATGCGCTTTGAGCCCACCATGATTGATGAGTTCAAGTCCTGCATATAGAACTGTGAGTGGATGCTCCGGACTGCGCACAGTAACGTACCAGAATATGGCGCGCTTTATGCCCTGAGTGAGATTAATTACGACTGGTTCACAGGCATTGAGGAGGTACTGAATTGCACCCATGTGAAGCTGAACTTGAGAAGTTGTGCCAAGCCGTGCCTAACAAGTTAGTTCGAGCACAATTCTATGAGCGACGCGAAGATCTCACCTCAACGCCTACTAGTAATAGTATGGCACCGATAGTTGACTCCGAAACGACTTTGTCGGGCATACTTATCCTTTCGCGGATATGCTGGATCGCTTGCCCTCGGTATACAAGGCATTCTTTATTGAGAACTCCGCCATTTGCAGTGAAGGCCAGAGAGAGCATCACGGAATTTAAAAGAGCAGGATCAACGAGCCCAGATCGGAACACAGAATTGAAGTTCTGAAACTCATCCTCGACGCTGAAGACAGGCTCGGGAGCTTGGCGTGCATTAACTGGGACATATTAGTAATATGCCTAAGAGTTTCTTAGAGAACTAACAGTCGTTCAGTAAAATCTGTAGGCGTTTGGAGTCGACGGCGAGACTTTGGAACGGATCAAGCAGGCTTGCTGATAGGGAAACAGGCGGTGGGATAGTGCGCTTGGTGCATTGCCTCCGGCAGATACTTCTCGTTTGTTCCCGTTCATCTTCTATGGTTCGCACAGAAAAGTGCTGCATCGATTCCTGTTTTAGTTGTCGCTTTTTCTGTAACGCCTGCTTCACGGCATGTGATCGAGCAAGGCGTCTGGCAGCCTTATCACTGGTCTTATCATTCGTACCCTGCACGGTGACGAACTGAAAGTCCGCCACTAGCCATGGTCAGTAGGGGAACCTAAGCCATTCACTGCACAACCTACTCTTTTCGCTCTGAATCGGGTCCCTGCAGCGCTCCGAGTATGCGTTTGTGGCAAGTATTATGGCGCCATCCACGCAAGAAGAGCTGACGTTTTGGTTGCGTCTGACTCTCCTCTCACCGTAAGCCTGACGCTGCTTAGAAATCGTCCACCGCAGGATCCACATTTCCCCTGCTGTAGATCAGCTAAGCCGACTTGGGCATCATCTCGTTTCCCTTTTCGGAAGTACCTTGTTGCTGCATCCAGGACAACCTCATTTCCATATCTTGACAGGTCTACGCCTTGACAGCACGGGGTTTGAAGTATCACCGCTTCACTGAACCATGGTTTATAATATACCCATTACCGTTGCAGATTTATCAGCTTGTAATCTTACGATGGGTCCATTTCAAAGTTTTTGTGTGCCATCAGTCCGAACTAGCAGATATAAAGAGAGCAAGATGGACGGGTGGTGGAAGAAATTCACATCAGTCACTCTTCAGTGAACAGCTTTGAACTCATATCAACTACAGTCTATACACTTCAACAAACCACAGTCAACATGTCAGAGTCACGCCTTTTCCAGCCCATGAAAGTCGGCAACATCAAAGTACAACATCGCATTGGCATGGCCCCTCTTACACGCCTCCGAGCAAGCATTGACCGTGTCCCAAACGCCCTTATGAAGGAATATTACGGTCAACGCGCTTCCATCCCAGGTACCCTCATCATCACAGAGGGAACTCTTGTCTCCCCTGCTGCCGGTGGAGGTTTCGCCAGAACGCCTGGAATCTGGAACCAAGAGCAGGTCTCAGCCTGGAAAGAGATCACCGACGAAGTACACCGCAAGGGAAGCTTTATCTTTGTGCAGCTGTTTGCGATGGGACGTGCTGCAACTGTCGAAGTTGCGAAAGATGAAGGAATCGACATTATCGGACCGAGTGCGATCCCGATTGAAGGTAGCCCCGCCCAACCTCGAGCGATGACCTTGGATGAGATTCATGAAATGGCCGAGGCCTTCGTCACTGCATCGGAGAATGCGATCAAAGCCGGCTTCGATGGTGTTGAGATCCACGGAGCCAATGGGTACCTGCTCGACCAATTCCTCCAGGACGTCAGCAACCAGCGCGACGACCAGTATGGCGGCAGCATTGAAAACAGGTCTCGTCTCATCACTGAGATCTTGGAGCGTGTTGTCCAAGCTATAGGCCCAGAGCGCGTTGGAATCCGTCTCAGTCCATGGAGTACCTTCCAGAGCATGCGCATGAAAGACCCAATCCCTCAGTTCACCGACGTAATCAACAATGCCAGCCGTTTGAACTTGGCCTATCTTCACTTAATCGAGTCGCGCATCTCGGGCAGTCAAGACTGTCAAGACAACAGCGGTGAGAAACTCGACTTTGCATATGATATCTGGAAGGGGCCTTTTCTCATTGCTGGCGGGTATAAACTGAAAGAAGCGGAAAAGCTCGTTGACCAGGAACATCCCAATAAAGAGATCATGGTCATGTTCGGAAGAAACTTCCTGGCGAATCCGGACTTGGTGTACAGGATCAAGGAAGGCTTAGAGCTCAACCCATATAAGAGAAACACCTTTTATACCAGTGATGTCGAGGGTTATGTGGATTATCCCTTTGCCGTCAGAAAGGAAGCAGCAGCTTAGAGCTGATTTTATGATTAGTTGGACGCTTGATGTAAGTCGCTTGTTGGGAGGCGACAGACCATTGAATTTGTGGCCTCGGTTGTCTTTTTTGTAGCTAGCAGCCTTCTCCTTTTGTTCCATCCAGTCCCAAAGCTTTATTAGAAACTTAGTGTTAAACCAAACTATTATACGTCGCAGTTTCTCTCTCGTAACCTAGATGCGTAAGAGCTTTCATGGTGACCCCTGTTGTCAATGCGTTTTGGGCTAGCCAACTACAATTACTGCCATCAAAGAATCACCGTTGGGAAGCTTTCCATGCCTATTCTAGAAAGTTCCAACTCCATATCCAGCCTTGGTTCTGTTCCAAGAACGAATTGTCCAGAATTGAGTCACTTGGATCATATGTGATATCTCCAGTGAATAGAGGACTGGCCGCTGTTTCTAACAGTTAGTGTCTATAATATTTGGGAGTTTTCCCCAGGAAGTTGATAACACCCACCTCGTTCATATTCTAAAATAGTGTCATTCAATGACGTGTCTGCGCCGAAGGCAGTGTCTTGATCTGCGAAATTCATGCTCAGTGTATCAGTGATGCTACCGTTATTCATCATAGCTGGCGCTTGTCCAGTAAATTCTCCCTCACGGCCCATAGAGTGACTTTCGCCTCCTTGTCTCTGAGGGACCTCTGGATCTGCACTATTCACAGGCTCAGTCTCTGGCCAGCCATTGACTTCCTTTGCCATAACAAGACCCATCAATCTTCTCGTAATATCCAAGCTCTGTGCGGCCACAATTGACTTATTCCCGAGA
The DNA here is from genome assembly GCA_013396205.1 of Fusarium mundagurra. Classification (NCBI taxonomy): domain Eukaryota; kingdom Fungi; phylum Ascomycota; class Sordariomycetes; order Hypocreales; family Nectriaceae; genus Fusarium; species Fusarium mundagurra. Next base: position 112,884 of record JAAOAN010000405.1, on the reverse strand, counting down.
AGGGTCTGTACCTGCATCAGTTGCCGTATTCCAGACCTTGCCTCGACCGAGTTGGAGGCCAAAGGATCAAGGGTCATGGAAATACAAAGTGTCACGCCCGCCGTCAAGAGGTGCAGCGACACAACAGCTATGGCATATGTCTCTGATGCCTCCAAGAGATATGGAGTCGAAGCGACTTTTGATATCTGTAGTGCAGCTTCCCTACACTCTTGCATCGCTAGCCGAAATGGGACAGTCTTTGAAGCGGTAGTGTCTTTCGTGGCTGAGCTAACCACCTTGAAGGATAGAAGGGGCCTGTGGATTAAAATCTTTGCATTCTCGTATGCCAGCTTGAGAGACAGCGCTTGTAAACGGAACAGATAATCTTCAAACGCTTGTCCAGTCCTTTCACGGTCGTTCGAAACCTCAACTTCCGATAGAGAGTCATGGCTAACAAATCTTAGTTTGGGATCCAAGCTTCTTTGCCATTCTTGGAGACGCCTGTTCAAGGCCGCTACTTTATCGAAAAGAGCTTTGATATCGCCCTTTCTCTTCCGATCGCCGTGCCGAGTGCCGTACAACTCAACTAATGCGGACTTCACAATAGCCGAAAGCCTCGACATTGAGCACTTGTAGAACAACAACGATGGTCCTCTCGTCCGACATGACTGTTTAATCGATCCAGAGTACTCATCATATGGATCCAGTGCCTCGACATTGCAATCGCTGTCCGAAAAGCCCAGGGGAAATCCATAAAGCATTGAGCAGAAAGTATCGATCTCGTAGACAGCCCACCAGGCACGCTGACGGTCTTGTATCTGCTGGTTTAGACTTTGGTCGCTGGGATCCCCGGGTGACATCTTTCGATGAAGACCGAGTGATTGTGCGATTCTCAATCCAGAACCAGATAATGGCCAAGCCATTCCAGGTTCACCGTGGTACAGGTAATAACTTGCCAGCAGAACGCAGAATTGCACCGCTTCAAGAGAACCTTGCGAGATAACGTCCAAGAATCTCGATTTAAGGTCGGCCAGTATCCTGCCCTTCAATTCCTTCGCATCAAGATCGTAAGACTTCAGCTTACTTTCTTGCGCACCGATGTGATGCAGGCTGGTCGCGAAGACAGCTAGAAGGACAGCAATAAAGCCTATACCTGTCGATGGAGCATTGGGACCTGAAGAAATAGTGCTGTGATTATAAAGATCCTGGAATTTTCTTCTGAAATCGTCTTGGTGAAAGACTAGTATGAACCAGTGGATCCGATCAAAATAGTTGTTGACTAAGAGAGTCGCGGGTTCTACCTTAGGTAATAAAGACATGAGTTCCTTCTCGGCAGCGCATAACTTGGACCTGATATTGCCTTGCTGTAATCGGATGTCTTTAGGCCACTCAGCGATACGTGGCTGGACAATGTTATTGGCGATATCTTCGGCAGTAGTTTTAGGCTGAGCCCAGGTCGCGGACCTTAGAGCCGAGAATTCAACGCTTTCGAGAGAGGCAGCGTCATGCTGTTGAAAAGCCTTGACCTCCATGTTAGTGGTGACGTAACGAAGGCACGACCTTTTTCTCTGCTTACCTCTTCGACTAGCTTCACAGTCGAACTGGAATTCCAAGCTGGTTCTACAGCTGAGCTAGCAGTAACTCCCGGTTGATTTCTGACTGATTTGTTTGTTGGCCCGGCATGATCGGGTGTACTTTGATAGGGTCTCCATCTTGAACCTCCGGATGTGACGCATTCAGTATTTGCTCGTAAACACAGAGTACAGGGGCGTTCGATATCACACTATCGATTTGAGTCACATGCCACAAGGTTGAGAGGGACGTATTCACCTTGAGCTTTTGCTTACGACATCTCTCGCAAGCCCTGGAAACTTTGCGCTGACTGCTCTTCATTACGATTGCTGGATGCCGCGGGTTATGAAAGAGATTGTTGCGATGATGATTACGGGAAAATGTTCGGAGTTACTCTTTTCCTGTCAGACAACTGCTTATAGTAATTCCGTGACCTCATTTGTCGGATCCGACGTATTCGGCCGAGTATCTTGTATAAAACTATTGTCCATCTCAACCCTAACCTCACGCCAAGCACTTCCACTCAGTTCCCAACTGATCTCAGTATCCCCCAACTGAGCTATCGGCCATGGGTTTGAACGCAACCTTAGTAGGCTGGTCCGTGATGCCCCTCTTGACCGCTTCGTCCATAATCGTAACTGTAGCTGTAGCGCCAATCCGTGTAACACCAAGAGACATAACATGTAGCAAATCGTCAAGGGTACGGACGCCTCCAGCAGCTTTAACCTGGACATCCTTGCCAGATTTCTCCACCATAAGCTTCAGATGAGGAATGGTGGCACCCTTGTAATTATACATGCCGTTGGCCTGCTTGACGAAACCGTAGCCGGTTGAAGTTTTGACGAAAGCCACTCCAATGTCTGTGCAGATCTTGCAAAGGTACCCAATCTGTTGCTCATCCAAGTAGTCGTTTTCAAAAATGACTTTCAAAATGGCACCACCTTTGACAACGGCATTGTTGACTCGGTGAATCTCTTCAGCAACATATTCCCAGTCACCGCCGAGCACTTTGCCAATATTGACGACCATGTCGACCTCATTAGCGCCTTCAAAAGTAGCCAATTCAGCTTCGAAAACCTTGACGTCAGTGCTGCTGTTTCCATGCGGAAAGCCAATGACGGGACAGACCAAGACATTACTGCCCTGAAGTACCTGCTTAGCCATGGAAATAGCATATGGTTTGACGCAGGCTGTCGCGGCGTCGTACTTTTTCGCGATGGCGAGGCCTTGGAGGATGTCGACGTCTGTCATGGTGGGGTGAAGAAGCGAGTGGTCGATCATCTTGGCGATTTGTCTCAGAGTGACTGTGATCTCGTTGGTGTTGGAACTCATGGTGGCTTTGTAAGTGGGTGATTGCTGTGACGATGACTTTATTTAGAGGAGGGATGATTATTTAGTGAGATACCTATCTGCTAGCATCGGGGTCACGGGCCTTATAAAACAAGTTCTCCAAGTCTCATACGAGAACGCCATTGGCAGTCATGACGGCGAGCTTCCTTTTCCCGTTACGGTAATTTGTTCCACCGGAAGAAAGAGTGGGGTACCTCAGGCGACTGACGGGCATGCCTAATGGGGTATTTCCGTTCGTCTCCGGGGGTAACCTACCCACCAGGTTTTAACTATGTAATATATTAAATAACGTATCTATTTATTACATAGTTACTGTGCTAAAGATAACCAAGGCAAGTCCTATTTATAAGTAGTTAATTTATAGTTTTGACTTTTTTAAAGATAAAGGAAAGTGAATTAATGCAAAAAGGCTTACCTAGCATAATGGCAAGTAAATATAACCAATTGAGGGTTATGTATTTCTCTGAAAGTGTTGTTGGTTCTCCATCAAAAGATACAGCTTCTTTTGTTTTGCCTGAAGTAGTACTCGTAGCAAGGCTCTGCCAGTCGTGAGCGCTCTTCTCCACGAGTTGCAGTACGTCATCTTTGCCTGGGAAATCGCCCATGGCTCGGATCCAACCTGTGAACGATATCTCGCGACGAGGCCCATTTGACTCGAATGGCAAAGTTCGTACCTTGGAAAAGGTGCAGCCATGACTCACAACCTTATCATTTTCGTCCAGGTCATCCAAGCTATAGTTGCCGCCATATTCCCACTTACGCCTAAAGGAGAGCGTCTCTGGCTCAATGGGGTCCCCAAAAGTAAAAGTATCCTCCGTTTCGGGTTTCACGCCTGCCTTGTTGGGCCACTGAACGACCAGGATTGAAAATCGAAACCGGTAGTCAGCACCGATTCGGAGAAACCGCGCGACTATGCCGACAAAGCGATGATTTACATCATAATCCTCATTGTCCAGCCACTCATAGAACTCCTGAATGAGAAAGTATTGCCAAATTGAATACCTCTCACCGGCTGTACTAGTAATGTATGTCTTTTTCCACAAGAATGAGCCAATATACGGCACGAGATGAGTTCGCGTCTCGGGGCCGATGATGTTAAGTTGTAGAAGCACATCTAAAACTGGATAAGTGGGATCGAGAATTGAAGTATAGAACAGCAACACAGCCTTTGATGTAGTATTTGTCGTCTTAGGGTCGTTCTCGATACTCCATAATACGTAGTTATTTCTCCCAAGATATCGGAAGAAAAGAGGTGCAAAGGATAGATGAACACGCTGCTCTCTGCTATCAACAAACATTCCATTCAGTTCACCCGGGAGCTGTCTCCAGGCGACTTCCCGATAATGACGCCCCACCAAAACTCCAATACTGCCGAGAAGTGTTAAGTCATCGACACGTTTTAGTTCCGGCTCAAAGACGGCATCCATGGTTCGTAGAAAGTCAAATGGTTCGTGATCGAGGTCGTGCTCTTGACGCAAGCGCACAAGATTATACAGGTAGCCTCCCGATCGAGGCTCACCGCTGCTCACTTGGACTTTCCATTTTGCCAGTGTAAGCTCTGATAGAATACTGACAGGATGGGTACCCTTAAGAGAGGCAGTCAATTGCTTTTGGACGTACTCGGCTTCGAGAAAGTCTGCCACCGAACGGTGGGCGTAACCAACATACCCTTCGCTGTCGAATTCTACTAGCCCGCCACACCAACCGCTTAGCCTAGTTCGAGCGACCTGCCGCCTTTTCTTCTTTTGTTCCGTTGATAGCTTTGCCTTGAACCCATCTTCCCTGGCAAACCTTTGGTTTCGGTTGTAGTCGTTAAGGAAAGAGTACGCCAGTAAGTCCAAAATAATGTAACTCCCCGAGCCAGTCACAAAGGGGACCATAGCGAGTGTCTGGTATACCCTTTCCCGACTGTAGTCATCAAGTCTCTTGAGTATGTGCTGATAAAGGTCGCTTAATTCGGTCGGAAATCCGCGGACGATCTCGCGAAGGTCAGCAGGCTCGAGCTCAAGGTGCCATTGCCTTCGTATGTTTCTAACGACCAGTGCCACCCAAAAGAAGACACCACTCGCCTTTTTGGCGATGTACTTGGCCAACGCCTGCATCGCCCTGGGGCTTTCAGTACTTGGAAGTCTTTCCAAGACATATGCCTTGATGTCATATTGTGTTAGCGTGTGAAGTTGTAGTCTCTGGTCTTCGGCAAACGAGTTCATGAAGGGATTCTCCTCTCGGCTCGAAACACAAAGCTTTACAGTCGAAGGGATTCTCCTCTCGGCTCGAAACACAAAGCTTTACAGTCGAAGGGGAAGTGGCCGTCCAGCCTTTTAGCCGCTTGACGAGGTCTATGTGGTCGTCTTGGGTTGTGGTTTGATATTCATCCAAGCCGTCCACGAAGAAACAGAAACTGTGGTTAGCACAAATATTCTCGCTACCAACAAGAAGGTCAAACGCTTCGCTGATGTCCTTTTTCGAGACCTTTATGTTCGTTTGTGTTGTCCAAGAGCTTTCCTTCGCTTCTCTCCATGCTCTGGGGAAGATGCTCGGTATCAGGTCATGATGGTGTTTGAGCACACTGTGCAGGAGGGAACGGTACAAACCGTCAAGTGATTTCTGATCATCTGAGCCTGGTCGCCAAAAGAAGAAGCTTGCAAATACAAGTTGATTCCCATCTAAATGAAGTTAATATCGCTTTACAAGAAACCGTCGGACATTTCACTGACTTGCCCAGTCACTCAATCGTGTTTGTGTTCCCTGGTGATGACTCAAGAACTTCATCAGCGTTGACTTCCCGCAGCCCATCTTCCCTGATATGTGGAAGATTCCTGTCCCTGTTGAAAGCCACGTGAGAAATCTTTCTCGTGACTCGTGTCGCATCTGTATTTCATCCTTCGTCCTCTCGATTTCACTCTCCTTTTTCAGTTCTCTTCTTCTGTTTTTCTGTCGCTCGCGGGAACAATCCGCCGAACCATCCGAATCATTGGAGTCGAGTGTGTCAACGCTATCCCAATCATCCGCAGCAGGAAAATGGGACCCTGCATTGTCATCCCGAGCGGCTCCGTCGACATCGAAGATCCACTGAAACGTCTTTTCATGCGCCTCTTCTATCATCTCATGCCTCTTGTCCATGTCATCATGCTCTAGGCTTTCCAGAATTTGGTGGTTGATATTAGCATAGAGCGCTGTTTTTTGTATGTCCAATAGCTGACGGACTGACTCTTGGGTCTCGATGCCGATCGCCGATAGCTCAGATATTGTAGCCTTCAACGGATTCAGACTCTCGGTGTTGTGCCTAACGTACTGAGACAGCGTCTCAACGGAGATCATTGTTTTGAAGCTCATGTGTAGCTCGAGCTGACGGCGATAGGTATCCAGTCGTTTCTCAAGCTCTTCGCGCTCACCCTGGTGGAATTTGTTCTTCAAAGCTGCCCAAAGACTTTGCCTTTTGGAAGATAAGTCCTTCGGCTTGATCCGCCTCAATAAATCGAGTATTTTTATGCAGACCGCGTGACACTTGGTAGCGAGGTCAACGAGTTCTTTTTCTTCCTCACCGAGCTGTGAGGGCTGCTGGATAACGAGCCGAGCGGCGAATTTTTCCATTGCGATCGTGACAGCCTGACTGCTGCGGTTCTCTGTGAGGGTGCCATCGTTGGCCTGATAGATCTCGATTGAGCCTGTTACTAGCTTTGCGCTGAAATCAACGAAGGCGACAATAGATGACGCAAGGCCTATCGCAGTTACCGGATCCAACATCCTGAATAGTGCGAGTAAGTGGCCTATGCCTTTGGCTCTTGACAGTTTGGTCAGGATACGATGGATAAGAACTTGAATATCAGGCAATAGAAGACCACGAGCTTTTGGGCTTAGCTTTTCAAACCCCCCGCTGCCGACTCTTGCTTGACATTCAGTCAAGGGACAGGTGCCAGGTGGCATGCATTGCATGTGCCCGCCTTGCCTGGCGCCTAATGGAAGACGGAACCAAGAATTTCCGAGCTTGTTTTATCGAGCTTATCCGTAATCTGGCCAATGACCACCCGCAGCAGACAGCCTCATTGTAAGGGATGTGAGTTTGACTTGACCATACAATAGGGCCCTAGTCACCAACAGCGGTAGGCCATCATCATACAATCTCTAGAAAGGAGAGCCTGTAGTATATGTACATTATGAATATTTTACTTACATACAGTAACTTATATTAAACATCTCATTTATGTGTTGTCTTTGATTGAATTGAAGTCAATTTTCAATATACAGAATCAATAAATACGATACTAACTTCAGCAGAAGCCTACCTCTCTGGCTAGCGCTTACATAGAAAATGCGTGCTTACCCCGCGATTCTCTAGGCAGCCATTGGCTTAATCTATATTTAGAACTAATCGCTTCAGCTTTCAGCCCACCCACTAAATCCCAAGTTTTTACCGCCCAGCTTCTGTTAGCTGGGCTTCCCTCCTCAGCCCTTTGTCCTCTTAATTTCCTTTCTCCTTATCCTTCAATTGCTTGCCAAAGAATGTATCCTGCTTAGACGAATTTTCGATTGCCATAAAGTACCTTAGTGCTAATGGACACCCCCGAATTATCCGACTTCGAAACTCTGCTTAAGGAATTTAAGCAAGGTTTGAGAAGCAATAGAGACAGAGAAACATTTGGGGCCACGACACTGGATGCGCTGCGAGATAGCATTGCCAAGATACAAACACGACAGGCCGCAAGCTCTCAACTGCAGAATCTGAACCGGCTGACGCCCTTTCTCGAGGCGGCTAAGCAGTATGGCGAGGTGGTTCATTTGTTCTGCAAAAGCAGTGAGATCATGCCATTTATTTGGGTAGGCTATTTCTCGAAGAAAAATGTTACATATACTTACCTTAATATAGGGACCAATGAAAATTCTTCTAGAAGTAACCTCTCCGCGACCTGTGCAAGTCTGCGAGCTGACTTGAGCGCACAGATAACCAGTTCATCCAGCGCAAGCAGCAGAGCTTTGAAGGAGCTTGTGGGCTTATACGAAAAGCTCGGGGAAGCACTCCCTCTTTTTCAGCAATATGAAGACTTCTTTCGTACAAGGCCACATAAGGTGAAAGTCCTTGTCCTGGTTTACAAAGAACTTACCACGTTCCATCAAACAGCCCTAGAATGCTTTCAAAACCTAGGCTAGTTTCTAATTCCAGATATGACACTTTTCAGGGATTCTAACGATACAAGCATAGTATGGGAGAAACTATTTGATTTTAACTGGCAGACGATCAAACATGGCCTTCTTTCTATCATCTCGAATTTGGTTCGACATCGAGATGCCATTGAGAACCAGGCCAATCAGTCTCAGATAACAGCCTCAGAGGAGACTCATCCAGAGCCAGTTTCCCTACCAGACCCCTTCAAGGAAGAGAGTTACCGGGCACAACGCTTGGCCGTATGCCTTTGGCTTCAGGCAATAGATCCCGCCGCAGATCAAAATCGCCTTTCCCAAATTCGAGCAAATTACCCAGGCACAGGAAGATGGCTCCTCGATAACGAGACTTTCCAAGGGTGGTTTAATCCACGATATGTCAGGATACCCCCTTTACTCTGGCTTACGGGCTTGCCTGGCGGAGGTAATCGATCCCGGGTTGCCAATAAAGAAACAAGACTGAAACTTCGATAGGAAAGACTATTCTTACCTCCCTGATAGTTGAGGAAGTACAGAAGCTTAAACCAAGACCGCGACTACTCTTCTTTTACTGCAGGGAAAGTAGTTCAGAGCACAATACGTTCCTTGCACTTGCCCGGAGTTTCATTCTACAACTTCTAAACCAGGACAAGAGTTTTTTATTGTACTTGTACCGAAAGTACTGTGACAGTAACGAAGCATTTCCGTCTTCAATCTCTCTAGTACAGGAGATGTTGAAATTCCTTCTTTCTTGCTGTAATAGCGCCTATATCATCATTGATGGTCTAGATGAGTGTGAGAGAGAAGAACGGAAAATTATAACACAGTGGTTCCGGCATCTGGTCGAATCACTCCCGGTAAATGAGCCCGATCGCCTTCGCTGCCTTTTTGTGAGTCAGGACGATCGGATTGGGATCAGGGACTTGCAAGGGCTTGTCATGATCAAGATTGAACCTCAAGACAACAAGCAAGACGCCATAGTTTACAGCAGGGTAAAGGCTGGGGAGCTGAGACGCAGGTTTCAATTATCAGAAGATGAATCGAGTAGGATTGCCGTTGCCGTTGTCGAATCTGTGAAAGGTATCAATCGAATGAATCCATTTGTCATGTTAGCTAACGTGTAGGTCAGGCATATTCTTACTAGCGGAATTCATATGGAATAACTTGATGGCACAGACAACATTTGCTGAATTAGAACAGCAAGTCAACGAGTTCCCTCCCGAGATTAATCAAGTGTGAGTTTGAAAGAACTTCCAGTCGACTCGGTACCTGACTATCCACCAGATACGAACGAATTATGGATAGAAAGATTAGCCAATCCCCTCATCAAATGAAGGCAAGCGCTTTACAGTTGCTGGGGTGGCTTGTTTGTGCAGCACGGCCGCTAAAGTGGCACGAAATACAGTGCCTGAAGTCTATCAACCTTGACCAACAGTTGATTGATTTTGCGCGTCACAAGTTTTCAGTATCCGGGAAAGACCTTTGTGGCTCTTTGGTGGAACTACGAGAGGACGGAACACTAGAGCTGATTCATGCATCGGCGAAAATGTAAGTTCTCAGAGAGCCTGGCTTCGCAATAGAGATGCTAATCCCTGATCTTATAATTTAGGTTTTTGATTGACAATTCGCGTTACATAGATATAGTTGCCAAGGAACTCGAACTCGCATGCCTTTGCATTGACTACCTCAACCTTCCAGCATTTGCGGATCAACCAACAGCGGAAAGAGTACTCAATGGAGATTACGGTTTCATGGACTATGCTGTTTTGAACTGGACCCGACATTTAGAAGCAGGCATCCTGCACCTTGGCGACCACCAAGACAAAATTGCCGAACTTTCAGAATCCCTGGAGACATTTATCAGAAATCATTGGAAGGAGCACGCTACCAGAGTTCCAATATCGGACGGAACGAGGGAGAGACTTGAATGCTTCAAGGCCCTAGATTTCTACGATCAGCTCGAGCAATCCGTAGCCTCATGGAAGAAGCAATTGCGACTATTGGAGGAGGTCAAGTCTCAGGAGGTTGTACTAGACCTTGGTGACTTTGTTCTTAGTGTTCGAAAGATCCTAGAAGATATAGTCACCTCCAGTTCGGACCCTTCGACACAAAAGAATATCGAGGACAAGTACGGAAATATGGTCTTCAAGTGTCCTCGCCTTACGTGTCAATTCTTCACCTTCGGCTTTTCTACTCAGAAAGAACGAGACGAACACTTGGACAAACATATCCGGCCTTTTCGATGTACAGATGAGGCATGCAGACACTACATGTTTGGATTTGCTTCATGGCAAGAGCGAGATAAACATATCAGGGATGTTCACCCTGAACAGGCTAGTCACTATTCAGAATTCCCAACTGACGAGGATGTGACACGAATTATGCCAAATGATATTGCTACAGAGGAGGCCACCATAGCTCCAGAAGAAGCTCCATCGCCACAGTCACTTTCAAAGTTGGAGTCGGACCCTGAGCAAGAAGCACTATACCAACCGCGCTCGACCAAAAGGGGCAAACGACAGCAGTTCGAATGCCCACATTGTCCCAAAGTGTTCACCAAGAATTACAATCTCATGTCACATCTACTGAGCCATACGAATGATCAGTCTTTTAGATGTGGCCAGTGTACAGAGACCTTTGCTAGACTGGGTGATCTTACACGCCATGAGGGAACCCACAGCGAGAAGCAACATGTTTGTAGTGTCGTACTTGAGAATGGGCCACTTGGGGTTGTGGAAAGACCTTCGGTCGAGCAGATGACCTGAAAGCCCATTACACATCCGAGGCCGGCCGGAGATGCATTTTACCCTTCCAACAGGAGGAAGACTGTATACCCATCCAAGCCTATGTCGTCCACGACAGTCGTTCATTCGGCAACACTATTAACGACACCATTGATGAAATTATGCCTACCTATACCAATTTCGTCTATAACAGTCGTTCAGTCGGCGACACTGTTAACGACACGGTTAATGACACCATTGACGACACCATTGACGACACCATCGACGACACAAACACCGAATACTCTAGAACATCGAGCACAAACTTTGTTAAAGCTGATACGTATATCGAAGCATTTGCACGTCATTTGGCTAGTCATACTAGCGGCTTATCTGCCGACAAAGCAACACAAACTCGAATTTCTACTATTCTCCCTTCTTTACTGCAGGGCTTTGCTCTGCAAGTCGGTCACCAGACTCACTTCCATTTGAACAGAAAGGCAATGGCCTTTGTCTATAGGTATAGAACGTAAGTCATAAACTTGATATTCTGAGAACACGGGCTAGGTCGTTCAGGCTGATGCCCTGGCTTAGAGAGATCGCCACGACATTCGAGAATATCCGATTTGACCAAGATCACGAAATTATGCCAAAGGTAGCTAGATGTGTAATTTGCCGTTAAGACTTATGGCTGATAGCTTAAATCAGCAGAGGGAACTTAGTATACCAAAGGTCTCCCAGCCGTCAACGCCCGCTGATAACATAGACCGTCATGCTTTCCTTAACGACTGGATCGACGGTGTAGAGCCTCCATCAGGGTACCAGGAGAACGAACAAGACCAACAGGCAAGCCCGGAACCAACATTTACAGAGCAAAGCCCTGAGGAGGACGAGGTTTCAGTTGAAAGTCCTTCATCAATTGAAGTGAGTGCAATTCTTCAAACCACAGCCTTTGAGTGGCTACTGTCTCGACTACTCAAAGAGTTTCACTTGACCCCAACAGAGCCATACGCCATGCAGTCAATCGGCCAAGGCATACTAGCAGCTCTTCCTCCAGCTCGATTCATCAGTAGGAAAGCTCCCATCCCAACGCACAGCGTTTCCATTGAGCTTGAGTGTAGAATGTTCCAGTTTTTTGAGAGACAGAAGTACCCCAGGCATCCACATGAAGTATTCGACGGTGTTATAGCCCTGACAGGATCTTCTTACGACGTGCAGGCTGCTACTTGCGGTCAATACCTATCCCAGACTTGGCCTTCCACTGCACCATACATCCTCGAGGTGTTGAAAGACTGCTTAATGTTGAGACCCGGGAGTCTACAGGCTGGTAGGTATTCAACCTTTTAGAGCCCTCAATAACTGGCTTTATTAACTTGTCGTCATCAGTGTCGTATCCAGACGGGACCACCCTCAAAATGAGAATAAACAAGTATGCCTTGATAGCGGAGATCAACGGAGTGGCTGCTATAGTTGCGGAAATCGGAGAACAGCTTGCGTGGTTGGGAGCCGCTTTCCGAGAACGACCAGAAGAGAATGGACTCATATACTGCACACCAGACATCAACATCATACCGAAAGATCCACCATCGTCCGAGTCTCACTGTCAACCCTCACGTGGTGCTGCTTTCAGGATCCAATTCCATGTGGAGACAGTCGAGGGATATAAAAAAACGAACGGTCAATGTTGGCAGACTCTTTTCAAAAGTCCCGTCCTTGTGAAGGGATACCCTATCCCTCGCCGGGACGAATGGAATGTTGGACTAGAAGCCAGCCTTGACATTATGGCTGGCCTCGCTCAAACTGATCAGATACATGCAGTTAACGACAGGTTTTACATCAAGGGTTATTCCACGATGCTAGTTCCAACTCGTCGTTGCAGCGATATTCAATACTGGCATCTTATCCACCGAATGGATGGCGGCCGATTGTCTCACTTCCCTGATGATATGACTGAAGAGAGATATGCAGGGAGTGTGAAAGATTTGGAACATCTTCGGCATATTCTAGGGTGGTGCTCAGAAGCGGAGTCTTTCCTTGGTATCAGCCTTTCCCTCGTCTACCAGTGGTATTGTCACTAACTTCAATGTCACGCCAGCTTTATTCAATTCATCCCGCACACCGGTCGCTTGCTCAATGCTCCCAAAATGCGAAGAGGATGCAGCTCTGGCTAAAGAAGCTTATAAGAGAGAACGTCCCATCGCAAGAATATCCAATTACTTTCCTGTGACAGAGGACACAGCCCCATCGATAGGTTCAATCGACTATGACTACCGAATCCGGTTATTGGAAGCACAATTCTTCCTTCTTTGGGACCAGAAAGAGAAGCGAGGATGGCTTATCAATGGTGCTACTGCTTTACTACATGCTGTGGAAGAATGCGTTGCACCTAGTATGAACGGCGATTCCCGCTCCGTGTTGTTCTTCAAAGGGCATGGCTCCGAGAAGACATACAAAGACTGTAGCCCATCAGTTGTCCAGGTACTAAATGACAAGAAGTACCAGAGACTTCCGCTGTACGGTGAGGGAAACAGCCATACCACCGTTGGGGACAAGATCAAAGAGCTGTGCAGTATATTCGAGTACTTCGTTGATCTGCAAAACCATTCCAAAACAACAGACAGGCTCCGTGGCAAGTCCCGAAAATACTTGGAGGGCTGGGATTTTGAAGATGTAGTCAGCAACTTCAGGACTTTCCATGCACGACAGACTACCCTAGAAACATTAGGGAAAGAGTGGGTTGACTTTGTTCGAGCTATCAAAGCTGTGACCCTTTTTGGACAAGATTTTGGTGAGATCATTCGGCCATACAAAGCCTGCAGGGAATGGGCCACCCTCCCGAAAGGCAAATACTATATTGCAACACTCATATCTGATCTGCATAAGGTGTTGAAAGAGCATGGGCACTGTGGCGATGGTCATCTACGACTTGGCGACAATTTGATATGGCATTCTGCAACACCTGGGTCTGACTTTTGCAAATGCAAAGAACTGGGTCAACATATGGGCGAACACCAACGTTGCGAGCCAGTCCAGATATGCTTTCCCTTGAACCTGGCTGATTCATTAAGGTCAAGACAGAACAAGATGCCAGACAGCAATGGGGGTGCTCTGATATGGGGCCATCACTCCCAATTTCCATGGTTTTGGGATGATATCGGCAATCCCAAAAAGCGGCAGGACAATGAAGTCATTCTCTCTCCAACGACAATGGAAAGGAGTACCATCTTGTCGTCCGATAGCGGTATTGGTTCGTCTATGTCAAGTACCCAGGTTGAAATCCGGGATCGGCAGAGGTCGATGTCGGAAGACAGTTCTGCTGAGCCATCCAAGAAGAAGCGGAAGACGGAAACTACTAGTCTTCCGGTCAGGGCCACCTCTCCCACAACTGAGCATGACAGTTATGTGGGGGTTATATGCGCTTTACCACACGAACTCGCAGCAGTCAGAGCGACATTTGATGAGACACTGGAAAAATACAAGAAAGTCGAGGGTGACGCGAACTACTACTTTACTGGCAAGATCGCTCACCATAACGTTGTGGCGACGTGCCTTCCAAAAATGGGAACAAATCACGCGGCATCGACTGCGAAGGATATGAGCCGCAGCTATAATCCGTCGTTATGTCTTCTGGTCGGCATTGGTGGAGGCGTGCCTTCAGAGAAGCACGATATACGGCTCGGCGATGTGGTTGTGGGAAACTCCGTTGTCCAGTATGACTTTGGCAGTGAGACGGAAGCCGACTTCCAAATCAAAGACCGTGTTCTACAAAGCTCACCAAGCAATGTGGAAAACTTAGTCAGCTCCCTGTGCTCTGACCAAGTTTTCATACGCAGTTCAATCGACCGCTACCTTAGAGAGATCACCGCCAAGGAAGGTTTTGCTCATTACTGCCATCCAGGACACGAACGAGACATTCTTGATCAGTCATGCTCAGCCTGTCGCTCGGTACACAAAGCTTGCAATCACTTTAGAGAGCGAGAGCAACGGAAGGATTCTGGGGTGAGGGTTCACTACGGGAAGATTGCATCAGGCAATAAGGTCATCAAGCGTGCCACGTTCCGAGATGAGATCGCGTCGAAGCATGACGTAAAGTGCTTCGAGATGGAGGCTGCCGGCATTGCCAACACAATGCCTTACCTTGTAGTTCGGGGCGTTAGCGATTACTGTGATGGAAACAAGAATGACGAATGGCATGAATATGCAGCTGCAACAGCAGCAGCATACGCGAAGCTATTACTCAGCACATATCATAAGTGATAGGGCTAGTAATGAACTCATTAGGTAGCGAAAGTCAGTTAAATCAATCACAAGTGCCCTCTACTTAACTCCCTTCCCCTAATACCTACTAAATAAGTAATGCAGTTAAAGTATATTTGTTCCGTAGAGCGCGCAGAGGTTGCAGGCAATGCTGACAATGCTGACCCCAAGCTAGAACTCCGAAACTGGCTGGAGAGTCTTGCGATGGCATAGTAGTAAGAAGCTTAAGGATTATTAAATAGTTATCAGGCTTGGCACAGTCAGTCTTACTTTCTTCTCTTTATTATACCGTCAAAGTCATGAGATGAATGAGGTTGAAGCCTAATATGCCAGCCCACTGATATCGGCATCAGCACAGCCTACGGTGCGGGGCCTCGAAATGCTGCGCAGGTGAGTGATCACCAAAAATGGGCAGGTCGGAACTCCGGCGGCCCTCATCTGAGTCTCATGACACGATCCTTCGGTTGGAAGTAAGCAAAGTGGATTTATTATCTGTCGCGTTAGAAGATTAATACAGTCTTCAAACATAAAACACAGGAACATCGATATTTGAATGTTGCTAACATGAGCCCACCCGCTACATCGGGTTGGGGCAGTGTTTTCGCCCGCATTAACAGGCCTAGGCAGAAAGACCCTTCACTGAGATATTGAGGCATTGTGTAGAGCTCTAAATCTTTCTTCCAGCAGTACCCTCGTCGGCTTCGCAAACAGAGGAGAATTTCTTTGCAACTCGAGGTTAGACTCACCATGAGTCCTGGCGATGACCTGTTCTCATTCAGATTATGGCGGTTGAAGGCGGAGCTGAAATTCCACACTAGCAAATTCCCATTGGTTGCAGTACGGTGTAGCGCGTAATCGGGAGTGCCCCGGTTCGCCATTCATAGGATTTGAGACATTAACAAGAGTCGAGAACACAATATTGAGACTAGCGTTTCAATAGCTATGTGATTATGTAGGAGACACAAATTCGTGGCTGCAGGGCTTGAATAATTGAGCATGTGAGCTACTCGCTACGGAATGAGTGGGTGAATAAGCTGGCATCGTTAACGGTTTATAAAGTCAGTGTCGTGCCCAGCAATAGTGAAATGGATCTTATAACCCGAGCTTCCCGAATGGCCTTGTTGTTGGAAGCAAAAATATTTATTTACTTTTTTTATATATCTACGTGTTGCTTATAGACACAATGCCAAACGCAAACCCAAATACAGACATCCCAACCTCCACGATTGATGGGGCAACCTACTACGACGTGGCTAGTCAGCTGTTACATCTCGTCATTACCTACTCCAGCGGTATATCTCTCAGGCCAGACAGCATAGAAGTCAACCTGATTACAAGCCCATCTACCAATACTACCGAAGTCGGTAATGGAGCCCCCACGTTTCCAGCAAACTCAAACACGGGAACCATAGTGTTGCCACTAGCGTTGAGCTCGGCTTCCCAAGGAGGACAGCTCATCGTCGCTGGTCTAGACAGCAAATTATGGGAATCTAGTCCACCCAGTGACCCCTGGCAGATTCCCGCAATCAACTCATCGCCTTTTACTAGCGCTCTCTCGGCCACCTTTACTTCTCTCGGGTCTGTTAAAGTAACCTGGTCGTGGATTCAGGGGATGGATGCAACCGCACAACAGATCACTCTGACTATTGCGGGACAGACTCTGGTCACAACGATGGTCAATAGCCCAACTGTTACTACCACTTTCACCATGGCCCAAGCCAACAATCTATTCACGCCAGGCCGAAGGTTCATCGTCCAATGCACTCCTATTGCACCTGGCCTATGGGCTACTCCAGTGAATACTACCTTTTCTATCCCCAGTTCTAGTGGGATGACGTGTATCTTATTGAACAACCCACCTCTTGTATCCTCTGAGTCTACGATGACGAATCTTTCTGTGCAAGGAACAAACACTATGCAGGCCTGGTGGGGAACTCCTGAGGGAGCCATTGAGACAGTCGTGTTCCCTAGCAAAAACCCAGCGCAATTTGCCGGTCCGTCGACTGTTTCTAATACGGGATCTTGCCTGGCTTCGATATCTGTCGGCTCTACCAACCAGCTGGTTTGGTGGATTACGGAAACCGGGGCTATCGATGGGCAAGTCAATAACGGCGAAGGATGGGCGTCACCTGGCGCAGGGCCCGGTGAGGCATTCCCCTTCAACGAGGCTGAGACAGCTACAACAGTCAACGGGGGTTCCATGGCAAGTCTCTTACTGCAGTACAATAATGGAGCAATTCTTTTCTGGATTGATCCCAAAGGTGCCATCGGTTGCTGTAGATGGCTTGCTAGATCAGGCTGGGGGGCTATTTTTGATGCTCTTCCTCCCGGTACAGCTAGCCCCACTAGTCAGCTGACTACATTATCATTTGGCAGTGCTGCCTACCTCTTCTGCGTTTCTCAGGACGGCGCAGTCGTTGGTGGTAGTTGGTCCGACGTTAACAGTACTTTGGGTCCCATGTCTCCGATTGCAGTTGCGCCATCTGGCAATGCAGCGCCAGGCGGTGGGTTAGCTTCAATCGGCATCAGTTCTTCGATCGGTGTCAATTCACAGGAGATCGCAGTCTTTTGGACGACACCGAAAAACAACATCGAAATCGCCTTTGTGTATGAGGAGCCCTACTCATTTCGCAACATCCAGCGACCTCTTACAGTGGCTCAGTCAGTTTTAGGAGGGACAGGTATTGCGGTTTATCCTATGGAACCGAATCAGTGCTCGGTTTGGTGGATCGGACAATCCAGCGATCTCAGGAGGACGAACGTGGATTTGACAAAAGTCTCATCGACGCCGACGCCCAATTGGCCCGTGTTTGAAGACTCTGGTCCTGGTTCTTGCAGACAAACTCGATCACTTATTGCTCAGAACGTATCTGCAACGCAAGTTGACCTCTTGTATGTCAGCGCGAACGAT
This sequence comes from Fusarium mundagurra, assembly GCA_013396205.1. Lineage (NCBI taxonomy): Eukaryota > Fungi > Ascomycota > Sordariomycetes > Hypocreales > Nectriaceae > Fusarium > Fusarium mundagurra. The sequence continues at coordinate 94,953 of JAAOAN010000405.1, read as the reverse complement.
ACTGTTGCAGGGTTATTTTATAGTTTTAGCTAAGGAGCTTGACTGTGATTCCTAGAGCTCTGTATGCACCTCTCGGTATGACATTTAGATTGAATTACGTTGCTACCGTTTACCTAAATCTATCAGAATATCATAGTGACTTTGGTTTACACGCTGTGAAGAGGCAGTCTTATGAGTGACGAAAGATTACTGGTATATCTTATCGCTTTATCTTATCTTAATCGGCACACAACTGATAACAAATACTTTGGGCCACTAACAGGAATCATGCTGATTCATTTACCCTATGCCAATCTCTATTAAAGAACCAAGCGCCAGACCGAATAGTCTGCTGGTTGGGTAAACCATTCTTTTGAACTCGCCCTTCTTGACAGATACCCCGCATATTGCTCTTATAATGTTTTAATTGGCGGCTAAGTTCTCTGCTGATTTAAGCTCTCCGCTATAAGTCTTCTCTGCATACGGTGTATCTGAATAGCGAGTCAACTAGTCGAGATTGCACAAATGGATGCTCAAAAGACAGCAGGGTCTGAGGCTGTGTCGTTGCCTGCATGTATAGGCCTAGGCAACTAAACGGCCCACCAAGGCCCCAAAGCAATGTGTAACATCACAAACCTTTGTTTAGAGAATGGTATTAGATTCCCATAAGATAATTTATTCATAACTAGAGGTAAAACTAACTTGCTATGAGCAGTATTAATAATGACTTGTTCTGAATAGTTCAGAGTCTGAAATGCGGAAGTAACAGATAAATCATATGTTACATAATGCCAAGTACTTCAATACTATTTATAGTCATCCAGGCTTGGGGCTGAGATACGGAAGTGAGGGACAGGCGTTTGTGGCTTGCATGGCGTGTAAGAAAAAAAGACACACAGCCTGAGTCTTCTCAAAACCAGGCTGCAAGAGTTTTTCCTTCTCCTTTTCATTATTCTATCATCTCAGCTTTTGTTTTCGAAACCCATGACATGGCCTCAAGCATGGATGATGGATGGCATGAAGATCCTGGCTTGGAGTTCGTGAAAGACCGGATTTTCAAGTACCTGAAAGCTCGTAACGATACGGCATTACGCACTATCGAGGCTCCGTCTTTTGTCGGAAGCCCAGAATCCGCGGCACGATGGACATTCTTTGGAGTTGCGTCATTACTCTGATCGCTTGCCTGTATACAGCGCTTCATCTTAACGTCCCTGGCGATACAAAGGCTCTTCCAATGCTCCGGGAAAAGTTGAAATGGGTAGTGATCGGGCTCGTGACTCCCGAAGTCGTGCTTTATCTTGCTTCATCTCAATTTCTTGACGCCAGGCGACTTTCTAAAGAGCTGCCGCTTTTATGGCGACAGCAACACCAGGCTGAAAGTGACAGTACCTTACTGTCTGAATCAGAAGAACAAACTGGCATCAAGGTCAGAACTCCAGATTTAAATAACCCTGGTGGTCGATTGCTAACGACCTAACCCAGGTTCCGTGTTTTGATATCAGATATGGCTTTTTCGTCATAATGGGTGGCCTCGAGGTCGACGTCAGCAAGTTTGAGCACTTTACCGGACATTGGGCAGCTCGAGGAACATTGCAATCTGGGACATTACGGCTATCAGTCAACGGTGTGCTCCAACTTGCAAGAATGGGCCATTTTCTTCCCATTGAACGATCCAAGATCAACGACAAGAGCAAAGCAGATACTTTACAAAAGATTCTTGTCATGACGCAGGTCCTTTGGATGGCAACTCAATGTATTTTTCGTTTGGGATATGGACTTCCCCTCTCACTCTTGGAGATACATACAATGGTACATGTTATATGTGCTGTTGTAATGTTTATGTTTTGGATCAAGGTCAGCTCTGACTTCCGTTGTGCTGGATTTCAATACTGACTATTTTTGTCCTAGAAGCCAAAAGACTTGTTGGACCCAGATTGGGTCGACGCGACCAAATTTGAGGACATTATCGCCCTCATGGTTCAAGAACAGTTTCACTGGAATAAGAGCGATGAGTTTATCTTGTATGCCAAACCATTGGCCGCTGAACACGATGATATCCAATGGCAAGCTGCGCTGGTCTGGGTGCACTCTACCGATACGTCTCGACGCAAGTATCTTCAAGATGAACAAGGTTTAGCTCAACAAATCAATTTGGTTGAAGATGATGGAAATCGTATCATGCTGAAAACTGGCGAGGTTCTCCCTTCGGGTCTTGGAGTTGTTGCAAGATCCTCTAGTTGGGAAACGGAGACTATTCAGCGAAAGGTTCTGCCTTCATGGTACGATGAACATGCGTATGATGACCCCTGGGACATTCCAGACAGCATTTGGGTTACCGAATGGGTTGAGGCTGAGCCAGTTTCTCCAACAGTGGATCTCTATGCCGAGGATATTCAACGTTGGAACCATGTTATACGAGCAATCGAGAACCTCGACGGGCAAATCCAGGAGCCACAACCGTTCCGTGGCAGTCACCAAAGAGCTCGATATCAGGATCAAAACTTTCACAACGCCTTTTTACGATCTGCCGGAAACTTTCAGTACTCAGAAGAAAGCCGAGTTGACCCCGATCAGATTCTTAGCTTCATTATCAACAACCCAATCCTGCTAGTCCTGCTCCTCGTTCTCCCCGGTCTATACGGCGGCATTCATCTTGGGACCGCACAAATACCATTTCCCACTGACATGGAGAAGCTTCTTTGGAACATTGCATCTATTGATATCATTGTCTCGATGCCCATATTCCTGTTAATATCTGTACTTGGCCTTGGCTTTTCCCAACGATATCTCAAGTACGAATCCATTACACATGACTCATGGGCTACTTTTTACAAATTTCCGACACATCTTATTTTTCTTGGATATAGTCTCTCGAGAATGTTTCTCGTTATTGAATCCTTTATTAGTTTAAGAGCGCTTCCGATAGGGGCTTACTGGACACCTTCGTGGTTGCAGATGATACCACATGTTTGAGGACAATACCTGCATTTCTAGGATGGCGACCTTGTGTTTAGGATATACCCCATAAAGCTCTCCTTATACCCATTGGTTTCTGCTACTTGCCAATAGTGAAACTAAAGTAAATGTTTATAGGAAGAGGCCTAGAGGATTTACTTAATTAAAGAGTAGACTGAGCTAAGAACAGTATATTTTACTATTTCTTAACTTGCCGTAGAGACATGTTCTTATTAGAGATTAAATATATTTCAAGTTTAAACTAATAAAAGTAAAGACAGAAATAAAACGAGCCCCCATAGCTGGTAAGATGATCTTCCGGAGGCTGCAGAGCAATAAGTAATATTTTGAATCTTTTCCTCATCCTTATCCCAGCTCACATCACGCCCACTTTTAACTACCATTTCATCGCTATGCTCTAGGTCCACTGTACCTCGAAAGCGAACTGTAAAATCGCCAGTATAAGCCGCTTTATTTTCGCTTACATAGTTACGATCATTTGTGTAAGAGTTCCTCATGGAATCTTTACCAAATGATCCAGCAAACGCGTTAAAGGGACCCTTCCATTGGAACTCAGCTGAATTAGGATCAAAGCTTCCAGAGAGCATAGTGTTGTTTGCAGGTTCTACCAAAAGGTGATGGCTTCCGTTGGAGTTGAGGACTGGAGATGAGAACTGGCTGCTGTCAGTTGCTCTGTAGACTCCAAGCCCATCGTATGCGCATTCAAATTTGTATCCGTCATCCGTACTGGTTACGTCTTGCACCCGGCAGGTCGGGTTGCTCCGGCTCACAGTATCGGATGGATCGAGCCCATACATGACTTCATTGTAGTGGAAGTCTGATACGGTTTCCATGGCGAGGTTAACGGGCGGCGGGAGGAATGTATCGTCCCGTCGTGCGAGGAGCTCGGACTGGTTGGTGTCCTTGGGCCAGCCATAGAGTACGCCGAGGAAGGGATTTTTGGGGCGTGGGATAAAAGGTCTTGAATTCCCGGCTGCGGAATGAATAGGATCTAGTATAGCCAGCACGCCTGTCAGCTCCCAGTTGGCCTTACTTTCTGACTTTTTGCAGGTTCCGTTACAACGATCGAGCTCGAGCGAAATTTCCTATTTTGAGTGTTAGATAACAGCATGCTCTCACCTCTAGATAAAGGAACCTTTGTAAACTTACTACTGTTCCGTTGTAGTACGTGCCAATCCAGCGATGTAGCCATACTGGATTGGTATGACCAATTTCCATCCGACACGGGTCACTGCGCGCTTTTTCCTCTGGGCTAGGACCACTGTCACCGCCACTGTCGCCGTCACTGCTTCCTCCACCGCCGCTTGATCCACCGTCGTAGTCGCTGCCGCCTCCTCCACCTCGACGCCCCTGCACATAGAGCGCATTTGCAAGAAGCACAATAATCAAGAGCTGGAAACGAAGCATTACGAGATATGCCATCTTGACTGAGACATACAAGCAAGACACGGTCCTCGAAGGATAGAAATAAAGAGATGGTAAATCGCGCAAACGATGGGCAAGGTAAGCAGAATTATCAAGGAGGAAATTTACGCCGGTCATGCGGATCCAGGGCATATTCCCGGAGATCACTTCAGCCGCACCAAACGTGCGCCAATAGCCAGCCACTGTTTTATGCTTAATCTCACCTAGTTAGTGATTAATGGAGGTGATCGGCGGTTCATGTGATTTATAATCTCACTACGTGACTGGGGTATTAGACCCTAGTGCATTTGCATTGGGTAAAAAGTGAAGCTCCTTCCATGTCGGAACTAGGGTCGTAGAAACAAGGGGAATCGATTCGAGAGTGAGTCACAGATCCGCCAGTATGCACGGAGTAGGCCCGCCCGGCTCTCAGGTGAAATAAATTCCCCGAGCCTCGTCTATATGCCCGACTCGGACTAAACCCTCCGGTAAAGCGCTTACAACATCAAACATCTCACTCTTTAGCATTCTCTGTTATGTGCAAAGAGCCGATCTTGCTTTCGTTAAAGTTCAGGCTGAGGGCTTTGGCATACTTATTTATAGCAACTTAAGCTCTTTTGTAATACAGTAGCTTGCCGCATAGTTAAAGATTATTATAAAATCAGTAAAGAAATATACTATTTTATTTAATTATTTTCCTAATTATCTTCTTCTAAAATAGAACTGCCATTAAGTTAATGAAATTAAATCGCTTAGAAATTCTTTAAAATGCAAGTTAATATTTTTTATTAAATATAAAAGGTGCTGTTGCTGGGTTGGCCTATGAGCTTTAGCAAAACAGTTTACCTAGCTAGAGATTATAACAGTTGGAAACACAAGCGTCGCATGCAGCTCAAGTCGCTTAAATTAAGCTTGAACTTCACGCGTCTCTTGTCTATTTTTACTGACCTATCAATCAATCAACATCTTATCGTAGCGGGTCTACCGCTGATAAGAAATGCTATCGTTCCGGAAGCATACCGATCTACCCTAAGCCGACCTCCATGACAATCAATTATGTTAATAATGTGATTCAGGTCGAAGGCTTCGGCAGTTCTATATACACCCGGATGTCTTTGTCGGTTATGGTCACTGGAAATATTAGACAAGTCTGCACTCAAGCTCTGTCCACGATGTCAGAAATAAGCACGTGAGCGGCTGAGTAACCTTAGGATTCTCACAAGACATAGTGACATCCATGCACCGCAATCCAACCCGCCCTCCAACAACGTTACATTTTCATCTCGCAAAGAAAACAAGCTTATCGCTTATATCCCCCCAATTCTGTACCATTCATCATCTTTTCCTTCATTCAGAGGTATCCACGACATAACATTACCCCGCATCTCATCTGTATGCGCTGGGAATAGGCAACAACGGCGAGTTAGCAGAGATGGAAACGCAAGATAGAGCTCAAGATTCGTTCTTCAAGTACCGCCCTAAAGTAAAATTTGCCCCGGATGACACACATAGCCAAACCGTGGACTGGTTTGACTCAGTCACAACCGACGAGTGGTTGAACCAAGAGATCGAATCACGAAGAGATGCTCTCGCCTCAACACCGACACATCTTCAAGAAAGAAGAATGTTTTATGAACTTTCGAGACTCATTTTGCAACACTATCTACGATTTGGAACAGAAAAGTCCTTAGATGATGCAATCGAGTTGGAACGAAAGGCGCTGGGATACATCACCACTGGCTTCCAACATGCAAAGTGTCTGCTGGTCCTGGGAGATATGCTGTGTCAGAGGCTTCGCCGCAAGAAAGCTGTCTGGGACATGGAACATTCGATCAAAGCCGCAAAAGAGCAGATATATCTACCCCCGGTGCAGGGACCTCCATATACCGATGACATGCTCAGCTTCGGTCATAGAGATGGCAGTATGGAACAAACAGATCTGGATTCCGCTTTTGTGGACATAGATGAAGGCATCGATAAGTCTAATGCAGCATTTGAGCTCATCCCTGATGACTTTCCTCTTCGGAGCGAATGGCTGGACCACCATGGTTCAAATATTCTTCATCGATATTCTTTGAGCAAAGCAATCGAAGACATTGACAAAGCTGTCGAGATATGCAGAATTGCATCCGACAATGCCGACTTTGGTCCCTCAGAAACTCTGATAAAGGCCCTTCTTAGCCGGATTACTGCTACATGGGACGAGTCGGATATACTCGAAGCCATAGACATCTGCGACGAATTGTTGTCGGAGTCTTTAGGCGATGGCGATAGAAAGAAGACAATCTTGCAGTACCGCGCTGAAGCTTTCTATTTCCTCTATTGCCTAAGCGGGATGGCGGAACATATCAACGAGAGCGTCAAGGATTCCAAAAGAGCAATAGATTCTGAACGTGGAAGCCTAGAGTCGCTCAGTGTCAGGTGTCACAGGTTTAGGAGTGGATTGCTGTATACTCGGTATCAGCTGACGGGTGACTTGGCGGATCTTGATAACTCGATGGCCTCAGCAGCGACCGTGGTCAAGATTCTCTTTACACCTGGCCCTAAGTCAAAAGCTACACTCTTCAGCATGCTGGCAAGTGATTGGGCCTATAGAACTGAGGCCACAGCAGAACAAGCACACTTTGCCGAGGCCATCGAGTGGCCTGCATGCATCAAACTATTTGGTACGAGCCGAATGGATTCTCTTCACGAGCTATGTCTACGGCATTATGAAAGATATGAAGTTAGGGGCATGGGTGGCGATCTCCAGGATGTTGTGAATATTCTGAGACAGATGGTCGAACTGGTGCCTAGTCAAACATTGCGGAGCAGTCTCGGTAGCCGCTTGATGCAGTTGTATTCCGAGTTCAACTTTCTGCAATACTTACTTGTAGAGGCAAAGACTATTTTCCAGCGGTTGGTTCAGGAGTCAGCAGCAGATTCAGCAGACCATAGGCGGTATTCCTTGCAGCTGGCGCATTGCCTTTGTTTCCAACACGAGCGAACCGGAGATACTATTGATCTCAATGAAGCCGTCAGCATCGCATCGGGTATTTTCGAGACGGCCAAAGCAGGCGATCCAGACTATGCGCTAGCTTTGAACAATTTCGGCGAAGTAATCTACCAGCATTGTCGCGTGAACAAGACAGTTCACAGCATTGATCGAACGATCGACCTATTACAAACGATGAGAGATTCTACGATGTCACACGCTCCTACTAAACCTCTAAGCAAATTGGTTGAGTGTCTCCTCTGGAAGTACCGCATAACCGACGAGGCTACGCATCTGGACCTTGCAGTTGGCCTGGCAAGAGTTGCTCAGAGGTCACTCCCAAAGAGATGCCCTAATCATCATTGCATTCTTCGCCACAGACTAGCGATGGCGCTGCACGAGCAGTACTTCCTGACGCCGACGCTGTCTGACTTGGAAGAAGCTATTGAACTGGAGAGGCAGAATCTGCGGCCTGGCCAATTCACTCGCTATCTTTCGCATGCTAATCTCACGTCAATGCTCTGTGAGCTACACATCAGGACAGGGAATAGTGAACATCTCCAGGAGGCAATGGACCTTGAACGAGAAACGAGGAATGTTGATGGTAGGTCCATCTGGTGCTTCAGAGGTGACCGAGTGTATATCCCGTATATCCTCGATATCGATGAATCATACCAGCTTTCTAATAAGCTGCACGAACACTTGGATGCCATGCAATATACTCCGGAACTCAGGTCACGCTACCTTAGTAGCATGGCGTTGATGCTCTTGGGTACGGACGATGATGACCTGGCAATGGGATATGCAAGAAAGAGTCTAGACCTTGTTCCACCAGACAACCCCGACCTGCCTTGGCACCTGTGCTGCCTTGCACTCTGCTTAGGGGGTAACCTCATGACTTCAAAAAATGCCCCCGAGCTAGAAGAGATGATCAAATCGGCGGAGCAGGCGGTGGACCTCTCGCCAGCAGATCATGCAGGAAGACCATTTTATCTTTCAGTTCTATCTATGACCCTTCACAGTCGATTCATGAAGACAGGGAGGTCCTCTGATCTCAATCTGGCGATCTATTATGGGGTTGAGGCTTACAACCTGACGCTTGGAGAAACGCTCCCGGACTATGCTAACCGATACTTTGCATCAGACCAACTGTCGTTCTATTTACAGCACAAATACCTTCGAGAGGGTATTTCGAGCGATCTTGAGCAGTCTGAAGAACTTCATCAAGAGGCTCGTAGATGTAAAAAAAGATTGAAGAGAGATGATGCATATTTCAACTGGCTTCGAAGTTCTCCTGATGGGGCTTACACTGTTCATCTTGGCACTAACACGAAAGGGTCTTTCACGCTTGTCAACAAAGGACGTGTGTATGCCTTACTCCCAGACAAGCTGGACTGTCATCCTCGAATATTCGCTGTCGCAAAGCAATATTTCCGATACTACCAAGAGTCGAACGACGAGAACTACCTCTCCCTGGCTCTAGATGCTGCGAATTCAGCACTAGCCTTTATTCAAGATGGCCACATTACGCATTCGGCACGACTTCACCTCGTTGGTAGATGCTACGAGGAGTACTACAAGAGGTCGATAGCATCTGACTGCAACGAAGAGGATCAGAAGGATCGCCTAAGTCATCTCGACATGACTATCTCAAAATTTCGAGAACTCATCAGTAGTCTCTCAACGGAAGGATCTCTACGCCCTGATGTTCTTCGTCGCCTCGGCTATCTATACTCGGACAAGCTGTACTACAACTACAAACTCGATGACTTGAAAATGGCATTGGAAGTACACCAGGAATGTCTCAATCTCACAAAGGAGGACGAGGTCGAGCGTGCAAAGTGGCTACGTCATCTTGGGTGCTCTAAGCTTATCTCCTACCGAGTATTCAAGGACGAAAGCGATTTACATGAATCGATTAGTCTGCTTGAGCAAGCAAAAGTCCAGAATATCTATGATAAGGAGCTGATCCCCGGACTAGCCAGTGCCCACCGTTCCAAGTTCATGATTACGAGGGATATCAAAGATATTAACGCTGCCATCGAGCTATATCTCACCTCCCCTCTCCCGGCGTATCTAAGAATTCCATGGCTTGGTAGTGCCTATCTTGCCCGCTTTGAGCTGACAAATGCGCCTGAGGACATGGAGTCAGCCATATCCAATTCAGAGAAGGCTCTCGAGCTAGTTCGAAAGGAACTCGAAGTCTCAGATGTCGTACAGGTGCTCCAAAACCTGTCGAATTGCTTTCTTGCAAAACATTATTGCTGTGGCACTCTCGATGATATCGAGCAGGCAATTCACTACGCACAAGATGCTCTTGATGTTGAAGCTCCAGAGGCTTCCCAAGTTGTCGATATTGCAGGCCTTTTGGGACTGTGCTACACCACCAAGTACAAGGTCACACAATGTGAGGATGATCTTCTCAAGGCCATCGACGCCGACGAGAGCGACTTTTGGGTCTTTATGCCAGTTGCAAACACATCAGACAGCTTGGTGCTCGCCCAGCGGTTGATGGAGTCATATAAAACTCTCGGGAACTGGGAAAAGGGCTTGAAGATTGCCGAGTACGCACTCGAACTCATCCCTGCCTATACACCTCGGTATCTTCGATGGTCAGAGGCACAATCCCTTCTTTCCGGAATCAGTGGGCTGGCTTCTTTCGCCGCTGCCTTTTCGCTCCAAGCTGGGAAAGCTGAGGGGGCTAGTCTAGCTCTGCTAGAAAGGGGCCGGGGAGTCGCCGCGGACCTTTTGTATGATCTTCGTCTTGACTTTGACAGTCGGAAGTTTGCAAACCTGAAGCCGGCGTACAAACAGACGGTTTTGAGAAGTATAGGACGGCTTGAGAACCCGGTACAGGTATCAGGTCCTGGTTCAGATGACCTCGCCTCTGGCACAATGGAACTTACAAGAAGGCTAGAAGCAAGCAAGATTGTTGACGAATTCATGGAGACTTTTAGCGCACGTTTGAAACCGGATAACACAGGCTTCACGGGGTTTACGAAGAACGGCCCCATTGTGATTATCAATGTCAGCTTCCGTTGCGATGCTTTCATTATTAAACACATCGTTGAAACCATGCCGCTACCTAAGCTATCTGAGGAAGAGCTGGAACGACGACTCCGCGATGGAAACTTGGGAAGCATAAACACTTTAGAATGGCTCTGGGATACTATCACGGAACCTATTGTTGAACATCTTGGCTATTCAGAGATGCCCTCTGGGGAGTGGCCGCAGATATGCTGGATACCTACTGGAGCATTGAGTCGCTTCCCACTGCACGCAGCGGGCTATCACCACGAAAATACTGGCCGCACTGTCATAGACAGGGTCATGTCATCCTACAGCTCATCGCTGAACGCTATTCTTGAGGGCGGATCGAAGGATAAACGAAACTCGTCTGCCAAGGCGGTTCTGGTTGCGATGCAGAAAACGCCAGGTAGTTCCAGTCTCCCGCATGCGCCCAAAGAGATATCGATTGTTCGAAAGCTGTGTAATTCAATGGAGCTCTGTACAGTGGAACCAAAACGACAGACTCAAGAAGTACTTGCTGAGTTGAAGGACTGTGACATTTTTCACTTTGCGGGTCATGGCGAGACAGACGAGACAAACCCGCTGAAGAGTCAACTACGTCTTGAAGACTGGCAGACCCAGTCTTTGGCAGTGTCCGATCTACTCAATCTCAAGTTGCGCGACAATCCGCCGTTTTTGGCATATCTCTCAGCTTGCGGAACGAGCCAGATCAAAGATAAACGCCTGCTAGATGAAAGTCTGCACTTGATCAGTGCATGCCGACTAGCTGGGTTTAGGCATGTGGTTGGAACGCTCTGGGAGGTCGGTGATGAGGCTTGCGTCGATGTCGCGGAGACAGTGTACCAGGAGCTGAGGGATTCTGGTATGGATGATGGATCTGTCTGCCGGGGGCTGCACAAGGCTGTTCGTAAGATTCGTGATAATTGGGTGACGGATGCGCTTATACGGGCAGTCAAAAACGATCTCGGTCGTTCGATTGGAAACGTCAAAGATCGTGAGAATGGGTGTCAAGATGGGTTAAGCGGTGGGAGATCGGCAAGGGATATCGTGCCGCTAGACGAGGATGACAATGAAAGGCCTGCTCCTTGGGTCGCTTATGTGTATCATGGAAGTAGATAGTCTTTCCAACGACGACTAGTAGAGGTATTTATATGTCTTATCTAGATGCAATATTGTATTTCAATCGCAGTGTCGGAATTAAACACTTAATTATCCATTTAGACCAAAGGGGTTATCGACTTCTCATGCTGTAAGCCACAAGGGACATGCATTCCCAGCTCCACCAATTAGCGTGTACCCATGCAATGAGGCTAAGGGAGGAAAGAAAACTCAGGACCTTGACCTTAAGTGATAAAAATATTTAGGTAAATCTAGCCTAAGCTTAGGGGACTCTTTACTAAGTTTATTTTGATACCCTGCATTAAGCTTCGGGGTTTTCTTGCCCCCTGAGGTCAGGGTCAGAGCGGCTGCAAGGGGTCGCAGATCACAAGCGGCAACGTTTCTCAAGGGGTAAATTGACTGTTTCAGGCGAATACTGGTGGCGCATTTCTCAAGTTCTAGTTATCCAGTACAATTACCAGCCCAAAGACACCGTTTCCCTTTCGTAGAGGAATCGATTAGGTTATCGGTCTAGTGGCGTTGGTGGCTGGAAATAGTGATCCAGCCCTGCTTATCTCCATTCCAAGGCCTGGCTCTAAAAAGAAGGTTGTTTCATCCCTTGCGTTGATCATTCGGCTATTTGAACTGATGCCCTGTCCTCATAACATTGAGGCTTGTTCGTTGTTTCCTCTCACCAGAAACTAACAATCGTCACAATGGCTGTGGCTACTGCGGGTCCAGCATACAAGCTGTGGTTTCTGTCGACAGGCATTGTCTTTCTGTTCTTTCTTCTTTTTGCATTTTACACCGACTCGATCAAGTCGCCTTTGGATTACGCCCATGCAAAGGCCGCAGAGTTTTGTAGCGAGTAAGTGCCCTTGTACAAATGTTCTTGGATGTCACTAACCACTCACGACGAACAGTTCCGCTCCACAAACTACAGCCGAAGCCGACCCCAAAGACGGGAAATTCGGCAACTGCAAAGACCCCTACCGCCGCCCGGGCTATCTCTATGTCCCAGCAGAAACAGAGCGATACCGAGAGACACGATGGTTGCCGTTCACAAGCAAGTTTCTCGATTCTGATGATCCTGAGACTGCAGAGTATCCTCATCAGGGAGGAGACCTCATCTTCAACGATACAGACGTCCCACGGACATTCTTTAAAGGATCGGATATACCTATAGAATGGATGAAGCTAGCAGTAAAGGAGAACAAGCGTCGAAAGGAAGCGATGGCGCATATCACGAACGCAACTTCAGAAGACTATCACAGGATGAAAGACGATGCTGAGTTTGGATGGCTCTGGGGCCGTCGAGTCGTATCATTTGGCGATTCTATCGACAGGCGAGCAGCCAGGTATGCTTGCCACGAGTTTGGCCACGACATGGCCTTCCCCAAGCTTCACCCGATAGAAAAGTGGCCCATGGGTGTCTGCCATATCCCTGCATTCAACCTTACCTTCATTGCCTTCCACTCAGCTGGTGGTTTTACCTATAGACCCGATTGGTTCTGGTACAAGGAGATGAGAATCATTCCCTTTGAGCGACGCTGGGAAGAGCTCTGGCAGCCACATGAGCGAGATATCCAGGGCCCCAACGGAAGACCCGATCTTATCCTCTGGCAAAATGGCCTCTGGGATCAGCGAGGATTCCAAGTCGGCGGACAAAAGCTCCACGAAGGACAGAACGTCACCCTCAATGGAAGACACAGGAAAATGGTCTGGGACGAACTGCACTTCTTCTTGGCTCGCACGAAGAAGTATGCCGAGATGCTCATCAGAGAGTTCCCCGACACGCCTATGATGTGGCGAAGTTTGACATATCACCAAAAGACTGGGTCAGGAGATATAATGGTCGTTGAGATGGACCGTGTTGGACGCGCTTTGGCGGAGCAGTATGGACATGAGGTCTTTGAATGGGGTCGTATCATTAGTCTTATGGGGAGTTGGTATGAAGATGGTACGCATCCGGGTGAGGGGGCTTTGAGTTGGTTATGGGGGAACATGATTCTTGAGTATCTCGCTAGATCGGCGAAGTCAAAACTTGGAGGGGATTACAGGTTTCCGTATTTTGACGGATGGGAGAGGTGCCACGAGGAACTAGTGGCTTGGGGAGGGCGGTAAATGAGGCTAGTTATTTGAATACAGTTCATTCCTTTCCGTTATCAATTCATCAATGCTTCAAGAAGTAGGATACCATTTAAAGTCTCTTGGCTACTCTTGTAGGAGAAATGGTATCAGTGCTTCCGTTAGACCCTCTGGATCCTCTTCGGGAATAAAGTGCCCGCATTCCAACGCCTTACCACGCACATTTCTGGCATACTTCTGCCAGATTTCAAGGGGTCCTTCTGGCTTGTTTTGCAAAGACTCGGCAGATACTCCAGCGTTACCCCAAATAGCCAACATGGGAGCCTGTATCTTATTCCCCTCCTGCAAATCTTTTTCGTCGTACACCTTGTCCAGGAACGCTCCAGCTCTGTAATCCTCACAGGTACTATGGATTCTTTCTTTGTGGCAGTACGCCTTTCTGTACTCCTCAAGTGCCCTCTCGTCAAAGTCCTCCAGTGTCTTCTTCCTGGTCCAACTTGCTATGGTATGTTCCAAGTAGTGTTTGCCATTATCGGCGCCTTGAATTAGATTTTCTGGGAAAGACTCTGGTTGAGCGAGGAATAGCCAGTGGTAGGCTTGCAGCCCGGCCGCCACGTCCCCAAAACCTTGGAACATGGCTGCAGTTGGGATAATGTCGATGACAACCAGTTTTAAGACTGCTGCGGGATGGTCAAAGGCCAGACGATACGCTACCCTGGCACCGCGATCGTGTCCGGCGAGGAGGAATTCATTGTATCCTAACTTGGACATGACGGACACACAATCGTTGGCCATCAGGCGCTTGGAATAGCCGGATCCGCTGGTGCTAGGGACAGTGGCTGACTGGCCATATCCGCGGAGATCTAAGAGGATAATACTGAAGTGAGGGAGAAGGGAGGGTATGATACGGTGATACTCGACGTGAGTCTGGGGGAAACCGTGGAGAAGGAGAAGAGGGGGTTTTCCAGAGTCGATCTTGGTGCGGACAAAGATGGAAACACCATCGGAGGTCTCGATAAACTGGCGAGTGAAATCTGGCAAAAGATCGGAAGCCATTGCTGGTCAAAAGAGTTCCTCGATATGCTGAACCAAAACGTGGGTCGGATTGATAGAATTGACTCAACTGTCTACACGTCATGAGCTCATGACCTATTGGTTATACCGCTGGGCTTGCTTATCCGAGGCCTCGGTGGTTTCGGAGTGGGTCAAAACTGGGAATATCCGGCCATTACCCGGAGGCTCCAGAGGTCCTGCTATAAAAAGAGATATGCCATTCTCCATTCTCGAAAAGCAAATGAACATATTATCGATTCCCGTTCTTTCCGTTTATGCGCGTAGTTAATTTTTTGAAATTCTTAGGCAACAGGCAGTGCTTGTCTCCTCTATGAGCCAAGAGCCCTGCTGGTCCGGATAATAAATTTCCGACCATAATCTCTACTTAAGATCGTCTGACCCTTAAAATAACATTCAGTACGCAATATACCAATAAGCTACCGAATTCTCATCTCTGCTATGGGGAGGACCGTTAGGTATCAGTGCTTCAAGAAGAAATAAGTCGAATTACTGCTTAATTGCGCACTACATATGCCATCATTCAACGCCTCAGCCTTTGCATTGAAGACCGGCGATTGGGGGCCGCAAGTAGGAAGAACTGATGTAAGTCTCGCGACGACAGGCCAGACACTGATGACCGCGCTGCTGGTCTTTGATTTAATCGCTCTCGTAATACTGAAGGATCATACGCCATAGTGATCTGTGTTGTGCGTCCCAGCAAAACATCCTGAAGCGAGGGTGGATCACGACATCTCCTGGATGGTCTCCGGGCTGGTAAACTGCGCTCATCTGCAACTGGAGCTGACCCCCAGCCTTGCAGTAACGTCGCCCACTTGCTTTTGGACCTATTCGGCCAGCGGCCCAGTGGCGTTTGTAGTGATTCCCTGAGTGCATCAAGACAACGAGTAAGTTCTTCTGTAGACTCAGATACCGCAATCTTGTTATTCATATTTCTACACTGCACGTGGCAGTTTTGTTTGCCCAATATAAGATGACGGCTCGGCGGGTTGAAGAAGAATTCTGACGGTAGGCCACGTGTTGTGAGGTTTGGGTCGAGAACGAAAATACACAACTCTGTATCTTTGTTTCTAGGGCATGGGCTTTGTGCGTTCCGTACAAGCAAGATTCCATCGACTTGCTCTCCGGTTCTGAGATTTGCCCAATTCCTCCACGGCCAGACTACGTAGCGAATAGTAGGCAAGAGAGAGCGAGGAGTCCAGTGTCCTGCTCTGACAACTTCTTCCAGTGCAGATGATGAGCGAAATATAGACGCTGCGACAGTATTTCTCCCAACCTTATACCTCGAGTATAGATCGAAGAGAACATCTTGGGTCTTATTGCGGTGGCGGAATTTGATCGCGATTCGTTTTTCGATGGTATTTGGACGCACCTCTGTATTGAGTGGTAGCATTCTCCACGCAGACTTGTGAAACTCTTCCCGGGTACTGAGGACTGATAATGTAGTGAGGTTCAGGTTCGATAGACAAGCACTCAAATTGTCCCTTGCTGACCTGGCCAACAATTCGCTAAATACCACTAAAGATTTTACCATGGGAGCGTCTTGCAATGTTCGAAAAGTATTATTCGGAACCTGAGCGATATTTTTGAGATCTTTGACGAGGGACTTTGACACAGCAACATATGCCAGCTCTCTGACCTGATCCCAGTTGCTGGTGAGATAGAAGCGAGAAGTGACGACAACGAGGAACGTCTCTTCCGGGTGCGGCATTTCTGGCAGTCCCTGACCGGATCCAGTCCAAGAAATTTCCAATTCGTTCAGAACATTTCCTTTAACCTGGAAGGGATCTGCGATACTGCCTAGGAGTGAGGCTGTAAGCTTTCTGGTCTCGTCGTCTGTTTTGCCTGTACGTAGGAACTCATCCAGGTTCTCGGCTGTGATCAGTAGACCAGTCAGTTGTGTGGTGATGAACCTCGCATCACGCAACACTCCCTCCTTGCAGTCGAGTTCGTGAAGAGGGTCCTCATAAGCCGGGCATTTTACATGGTCATCCCTGTCTGGATTGGCAGATATCCAGTCCGCCACATTCCCTGCTAGAGAGAAGATGTCTTCGTCTTGAGCCAAACTTGTAGAGTCAGAAGATGCTAACTTGTAAAGACTACGAGCTATTCCCTCGCGGTATATATCCCGTGCCCAGTCGGCGATGTAGTCGATGATGAGAAGAAGTCGCAGCGCGTTGTCGAGCGAGTCCACCTCACCACTCCATAGGCGTACAACACGCTGTTTAGAAGGCTTAGCTAGCTATCCTTCAGGATATTTTCAAACCAAGGAGCTTACTTACGTAAAATACCTTCCCGTCACGTTCATCAATGTATGCAGCGTGGACCCTCCACTGCTCACCCTTATAAGCTATGAACCACACAAGAGGACCTGCGTCCCATTCCACATCCTCGTCAGCAGCTCGAGCCAATCCTTGCTGTATCATTAATAACTCTCGAATCGCAAAGGAAGTCTGCGTCTGGATGTTCGTGAACGCATCGCTTCCCTTCTCGGACTTTGCCTCAATGATGAGAAACGGGAAAGCAATTGGTTCGCCGTCGGGTCTGAATGGACTGGACCGAATGTTTCGGTTTAGCTGTAGCAAGCGAGCAAATCTTTTGGTGTTCTGAAGTCCCCAGACGCGATCAGGTCGTTCCTCCCGTGTCGGAAGTTGCTCTAGCAGTTCAGGGGCATATTGAATCGCCTCTTCGGCTCGGTCGTCAAAGAGTGGACTGATACCCTGATCTTGGCTGGGCATGGTGAGAAACAGGTGCGTGGTTAAGGCTGATAGCGAACTTACATATCACGGCTCAAATCACTAGGATTACATTTGCAGGGCTGCCGTCGGCTTTGTCGGGCCTGGAGAGAATTCGGGTCGTTGATGCTGTTTCTAGATCGAGTATTCGTAGCGACCTCTTGCTCAGAACGCCAAAGGCGACCTCGACAAATCCGACTGACAGGTCAATATGTTAACAACCCAAGACGTGAGGATGCAAGACTTACCAGGCGATCTCTACGGTGAAGCGAGCCATAACCTCTGATTCAAGCGACAGGCGCCATCCGCTCTCATTCTTTCTTGCGTTGATGCATTGCTTGGCCTTCTCGGCGATTCGTTTGGCACGACTTTGAACTTGATACTTCCAAGGGACCCTAGCGAAATCTGCAGAAATGCCCTCATGGTATTGCGCATATTCCTTCTTGCCCAGTTCTTGAATGTGTCTAAAAATGACATTGCATGTACCTGGCCATGTCGGATTTTGGATTGAGTCAATAGGGCCATCAAAGACAATGTTGTATTTCTTTGACAGCTGTCGCTGGATCTCACGTTGATTGGGTGCCATTTTAGGACAGGATGCGCCAAGTAGGATAAATGTTGATTGTATGTGTAATTGTTTGTTTGTGGCTGCCGGGGTGACTGTTATGGATCATGGCTTCACTAAGTACAAGGGCCATGGCCTCAGCTAACGGCCGGCTGAAAAGCTTCGCCATGTTGGTGTTTCACTTGTCGCGCGCGTAGACGTGAATATGCAGTTGGTTGTGCAGATGCATGTAATAAACTGGGATGATGGGTTGGTCGAGCCAGAAAATGTATTTATTTTGCACTCGAGCAGGGAATTGAAACACGCAAAAAGTCAATTTAGTTGATGTTGGCTAGGCAGAATGGCACAGCCATGGTCGCGGCCGTATTGTCACAATCACAAAGCGTACTTCAAAACTCCCAAGTAAACATGTCGTCAATTCATGGCCTAAAAATAAGTCGCTATCTGATGCATCTGTTGCCCGTTTCCACTTCCGTATTCCCACTGCCTCGTACGTCATCCCCAGCCCCATTTGTTCATTTGTCGTGTTGTTGATGCGTGTCGCGTGACTGTTGTCAATTGATGCGCGATGCATTTAGGGAACGGGGGTGTAGTCAGAGTTGCGCATGTGAGACTTGCGGTTGGAGAAGAGGTAATAGACGATCATTCCGACGATGGGGAAGAGGAAGACAACAAGACACCAGAGGATCTTGTGAGAGACGGGGCGGTTGGACTGGAGGACCTCGACTGTACCTTCGTTAGCACCATTAAAAACATCAAAGAGATATGGAAATACGTACTCCAGACAAGGATATCGAGAACCAAAACGATGAAACCGACAATTCCACCACCAGTTCCGTAATGCCAGGGCTCGGCGCCAGTGACGGTGACCTCGTCAGCGATGGGAGCAGCAAAGGCAAGCGTAGCAAGCCAGAGCTGGAGGAAGGCGAAGACAGCGTTGTTGAGCATCTTGACAATCACTTTTGCAGATTTATTGAGTGATTTGATTGAGAGAGAATGTTGACACAGAAGAAGAGGGGAAAGGAAGAGGAGAGAAGCCCTTTTTGAGAGGAATCAAGCTTACGACGAGACGGGCACATGATACTTTCACACTGACGTCATTGATAGAAGCGGCAGCCTAAAACGTCAGATTCACTCTCGACCAATCAATCGCCGATCATATCATTAGATCGACGATCGACGATGCTTGTTTTTGATTACTAACAGTTCTTATCTTATCTCTACATTCCAGTCATTATTCCTTCTCTTCAACATCAGTCTTTTCCAGAGCAACAGCCTGAGATGGCACTGCATCTTCACCATCAAATATAACCGCCATTTGCTCCAATGTATGTCCTCGTGTCTCAGGGTATGTAAAGTAGACGACGAAGATGAAGATGAACAGAATTACGGCGAACACAATGTAGTACCTCCATTGAATCGCATCGAGAGCAATGGCGTTGACGAAGCTGTTGAAGAAGATTGACGCAACGGTTGTGCACCAAGCAACCGTAAGACCCCGAGATCGGAGAGAAAATTGCCAGATCTCGCAAGGATATGCGACAAGGAACGGTGTTCTAAATATGTTAGCTGTGACCATCGCGAGACATGAGTGAAACTTACAGTCCGACGTCATATCCTGCAAAGAAGATGAAGAGGAATGGCACCACAGCCAATCCAACTGATGAAGCACCAGACTTGGCAAACGATGCGCTGAGGGCGGTGACGACAACGAATGACAAAAACATGACAGTCGCTGAAGTCAAGAAAAGGAATCGTCGACCAAGGCGATCAACACTGACTGCTGCGGCAGTAGCCCAGAGAAGATTCCAAACATTAAGGCAAGCAGAAATAAGGGTCTGCTCCGTCGTAGTCTTGAGACCAACCGAGGTCAAGACAAGAGGCAGGTAGTACGAAACAACTCCATTGCCCGCCCACTGCGCAACAAAACCCAGCGTGACCGAGATGAATAATCGATGTCGGTTTCCCTTAGTCTTGAACATATCAAGATAAGATGCACTCTTCGCTGCATCCTTTTCTGCCGTGATCGCTGCCTCAATCTCCATCATCTGGGTGCTCACAATCGGATCATCCCTATTCCCACCAGCATGGTACCTCGCAATGACATCCGTTGCCTCTTCCAATCGTCCAACACTAACATACCATCTTGGACTCTCCGGCGCCATCAAAAAGCCCGGCAGCGCACAAAGCGGTAAAAAGATCTGTAGCAGAACAGGGATGCGCCAGGACCAATCATTGGGAATAACACGACACGCAAAAGTAACCCATCCACAGATCGTACCGCCAACATACCAGCCACACATAAACAGCGCACTCGCAATAGCTCTATGCGAAGGATACGCAATCTCATTAATCAACACAGGCGCAGAATTACCCAAGAAGCCAGCAGCGAAACCGATGAACAGTCTAGCATACGTAAAGGCTTTTTCGTTGGGTGCACCGGCTTGCATGCCCACGCCGATTATGAGGAAGAAGTAGCCTGCGTAGAGACCGGGTTTGCGGCCGTAGCGGTTGGAGCACCATGCTGCGAGGGGCGTGCTAAGGCCGTTGCCGAGCCAGTAGATTGCTGTCATCCAGCCGAGATATGCGCCGGTGGGGTGGTGCATGAATGTGTTCCAGGTGTTGAGGGCGAGGATGGAGCCCATGAGTCCGCCGTCGTAGCCGTTTGCCGAGGCTGTGAAGGAATTGTTAGTGGGAGAGTTGGGGTGGTTGTGTTGAGGACTTACAGAAGAGGACGAGGGAGAGGATGATGGAGTTGAGCTTGATCAAGTGGCTTGTTTTCCACCATGGTTGATGGGATGGCCCATGGCCAACTTCAGCGATGGTGCCCATTATGGCTGCAGAGACTTGAGAATGGCTCTGATTGCCGTAAGATAAAATAGAATAATAAAAACTTCAATCCAAAGAGAGAGTTGAAGACCGTTGTCAAGAGCCTGTGCCGATCATTGACCCTATGCTGGGGACGTATGCAAGCCTATATACTCCTCTCATACGCGTTTCTGACGAACGAAAAAAATCCACCAAAATACTCCATACCATTTAAAGCGTCACATGGCACACTAAGCTCTGTCAAAACCCCAGAGTAAATGCTGCCCATGGGGAATCAGACGTTTTCGCGTCTCCCCATACCGCTAGAAAATTACAAGGGCGATGTCGCATTGCGGAGATTTGCGGGTGGAGATTTCACGTAACGAATTTGGAGAAGCTTTCTTAGGGGAGGAAAGAAAACTCAGGACCTTAACCCTAAGTGATGAAAATATTTAGGTAAATCTAGTCTAAGCTTAGGGAACTTTTTGCTTAGTTTATTTTGACACCTGATATCAAGGTTCAGTGTTTTCTTGCCCCCCGAGGGCTTTGTTGTGAGGCGGAGAATTGAGATTTAGCTTGGTTGTTGGCGCGGTTTAACGGGGATGTATTTCTCCGCCCCTTGTAAAGAACACGGCAGATGATGTCGGGGATCCTGGAGGAGGAAATATTCCACGCATCATGCGAGGCATCATCCGGGGGGTGGATAGCCATGACAGATCTTGCCTGATCATCAGTGCAGTTTTGGAGAAATTGTGGATTAGCTGTAACTCGGGCGGAGAATTACGTCTCATGATGGAGCATGAGGGTGAGAATGCTAGATCACGATCATGCTCATGAACTATATAGCTCACAGTCAATTTTGGTTAGTTAGCAGCACCTCCATAGAAGCTAGAGCCCTTGCCTTGTCAATCATCAATCACATCATCTTTGTCAACCACGAGTAATTGAGATGAGGTATCCCAGAATCGATGTCGAGGCCCTCATACAGCAATTGACCCTTGAGGAGAAGGTCCAGCTCACAGCTGGTAAGTCATAGACAGCTCACATCATCATGCTCGAGAGCATTACTAACCCTATCTAAAGGAGTCGGTTGGTGGCACACAGCATCAATTGAACGTCTCTCAATACCCCCAATCCGCCTCTCAGACGGCCCCAACGGCGTACGAGGAACTCACTTCTTCGACAGCACCCCATCTTCATGTCTCCCCTGCGGCACCGCCCTCGGCGCAACATGGAACACTGATCTAATCCACCGTCTTGGCCAATTACTCTCTGATGAAGCCCATGCCAAAGGCGCTCACGTCCTTCTTGGTCCTACGGTCAACATCCAGAGAGGACCATTAGGCGGAAGAGGCTTTGAGTCGTTTTCCGAAGATCCTATTCTTTCGGGTATTTTGGCAGGTCATTATGTGCGCGGTGTGCAGAAGAATGGTGTTTCGGCTACGATGAAGCATTTTGCTTGTAATGATATGGAGAGTGCGAGGATGGCAGTTGATATACAGGTTACGGAACGGGCGTTGAGGGAGGTTTATCTTCTTCCGTTTATGATTGCTGTTGAGATGGCGAGTCCGAGGGTTTTCATGACGGCGTATAACAAGGTCAACGGCACACACGCACCGGATAATCATCACTTGTTGCAAGATATCCTGCGCGATGAGTGGAAGTGGGATGGATTAGTGGTCAGCGACTGGTTTGGAACCTACAGCACGACTGAGGCGATCAACGCGGGGCAAGATCTCGAAATGCCGGGTCCTACGCGATGGCGCGGTGAGACTTTGGTTCACGCTGTCACGTCGAACAAGGTCAAGCGATCGACGCTCGATGAGCGTGTGAGGAATGTTTTGAAGTTGGTCAAGCATTCAATCGAGAGCACGAGCATACCTCCGAATGCGCCGGAAACTCAGCTTCAGAGCGATGAAAATACCCGTCTGTTGCGCGAAGCCGCTGCTGAGTCTGTGGTGTTACTCAAGAATGACAAGGGAGTTTTACCTTTGGATCCTGCGAAGAAAGTGGCGGTCATCGGTCCTAATGCTGATATCAGCACTTACTGCGGTGGTGGAAGCGCCAGTCTTCGAGCGTACCTTACGGTCTCCCCATTGGAAGGCATCAGGAGTATTGCGAAGGATGTTTCTTTCACAAAGGGACTTTACGGGCATCGCTCACTGCCTCAAATAGGCAAGCTGCTGAAGAAGGTCGACGAAAAACGTCAAGGGTTTACTCTCCGCATTTACAACGACCCGCCTCCGACTTCGGGGCCAGATACACGTAAGGTCCTCGAGACAAGAATCCTTGATGACTCGAATATCTGGTTTGTGGATTACGAGCATCCAGCGCTGGAACAGATCTGGTACGCTGAGATGGAGGGTGTCTTGTCCCCAGAGAAGTCTGGAGAATGGGACTTTGGTCTTTGCGTCCATGGTACTGGTGAGCTCTTCATCGATGGCGATCTAGTAGTCTCGAATGTCACCGACCA
This sequence comes from Fusarium mundagurra, assembly GCA_013396205.1. Classification (NCBI taxonomy): domain Eukaryota; kingdom Fungi; phylum Ascomycota; class Sordariomycetes; order Hypocreales; family Nectriaceae; genus Fusarium; species Fusarium mundagurra. The sequence continues at coordinate 71,752 of JAAOAN010000405.1, read as the reverse complement.
AAAGCCAGGCAGTTCATTCCTCGGTTGCGGCACCATCGAGAAAACAGGAAGCAAACTGCTCGAGGGCGGCAAGAGTTACAACGTCGTCGTGCGCTGGGGCTGCGACAAGACATCCGATCTCAAAGTCTCTGGCGTCGTCGACTTTGGACAAGGCGGTATGCGCCTCGGAGGCTGTCCCAGACTTGATCCACAACAAGGGCTCCAAGACGCGGTTCAATTGGCCAAGAGCGTAGACCAAGTCGTTCTTTCCGTTGGGACGAGTGGAGAGTGGGAGAGTGAAGGTCAAGATCGCGCAAACATGTCTCTTCCTCCTGGCAGCGATGAACTGATCTCCGCTGTGCTACAAGCGAACCCCAATACGGTGGTACTAATTCAGAGTGGCACGCCTGTTTCGATGCCGTGGGTTGATCAGGCTAGTACTATTGCGCAAGCTTGGTTTGGTGGTAATGAGGCTGGTAATGGCATCGCTGATGTGTTATTCGGTGCTGTCAATCCTGTGAGTCAATCCCCACATATAATTATTGTCCCTACTAACCTGTGATAGTCTGGAAAGCTTCCAATCACGATGCCCCGACGCGTGTCAGACAACCCTAGTGCATTGAACTTCCGGTCAGAAGGAGGTCGCGTTCTGTACAGCGAAGACGTGCATGTCGGCTACCGCTGGTACGACACGCTTGAGATCGAGCCTTTGTTCCCCTTTGGTCATGGTTTGTCTTATACTACCTTTGAGCTTTCTGATCTTCGCATTGAAAAGAATGGGGAGTCAGAGAACAAGTTGACAGTGAGTGTGAATGTGAGCAACACTGGCTCACGGCCAGGTGCTGCGGTTGTGCAAGTCTATGTGAAGCCACCTCACCCAACGCCACTTACTGCTTCGGCTCTTGATACGATCACGAGATCGAGCAAAGAGCTCAAGGGCTTTGCCAAGATCAATTTGGAGGTAGGAGCAAGTGGCGTCGCGAAGATTGAGCTTGATGTGCTACGCGCCACTAGTTATTGGAGTGAGAGGGAGGATCATTGGTGCAGTGACGCAGGGGAGTATACGGTGTTAGTGGGTATGAGCAGTAGATGTGAGTTTCTGGAGAAGACGTTTACGGTCCAGCACGCGACGACGTGGAGGGGACTTCGGTCATGATGAAAGTCAACTACCCTACATCCCACGAAATCCCATTATTAACTCTGCTGCATATCAGTGAACAACGTTCAAATGCAAGGAATAACAAGCTTAGTATTTTATTTCCATTTACGTCTATTTATTATAAGCGCAAATTTAGTTTTCACTTGTGTCTTGAGGGACGTAATGCATAAAGTTCATAAACAGTTCGCTTTCGTTAGTCAAGTCAGGCTTCGCAGCACACAACCCAGATCTGTACCGGAGTATTGCAACAAGTCAAACGTTGATAGCTTCTCAATAGTCTAAACCTACACAAACCGAATTAATGCACGTTGATTAATCTGATCGGAAGACATCATCCTTTTTGCCGAATCCTCAGAAGGTTCTCCACCAGTTCAGGCGTAGAATTGCGGCTCCGACCAAAGCAAGCTAACGAAAAAGTCCAAGCGACACATGACACCCACTGACCATTCCAGCGGGGTCTCAGTTAACTCCGCAGAATTGTATTTCTCCGCCTCATCAACCCCAGAAACTGACCCGACTGATCGGTTACCTATCATGGCGGACCCCAGCACATCATTGCTGTCAACCGACAATGAAGTCGATGAGTCTATCACAGCTCGCGGAGAAAAGGCGAGGCAATTGAGTACCAGGGCATGTGATGCGTGTCGTGCTCGGCGGAGGAAGTGCGTGTTTCCGACGGATGGTGCAGGTACAGCGTCGCATTGCGTTGGATGCTCGAGGTTGCATATTCAGTGTAGCTTTGACATACCAACAAGACCTAGGGGGCCGAAAAGAAGAAGGTAGAAATACTGAACTCTTGGTATTATCGCATCCTATGAAAGCTTGGCTAACAACTATCAGGACTCAACCACCTGCTGTCATCTCTCCAGAGTTACACGTCGAGAGTCCAACCCACTACGAAGAAGAAGAAACACTACATACAGATGTCCCGACACCTCTTGGCAATTCTCACCCGACTCTAGCATTTGAATCATCGCCAAATGCGCCATCACCAAGCTGTCCACCAATTCACAGCCATGTCGCGCACTTCAACCCGCCTCACAATGTCGAGTTGTTTGAGCATCAGTTTCAGACGGATGAAATATGCCCTCGAAGCTTGTTCATGGCTATCATGAATGACTATATCGACCATATATACCCACTCGTTCCTGTCGTACATCTCCCAACCTTTCGCAACGATTTGACATCAAATAAGGATGTCGCCGACCTTGACACTCTACTACTCTTTGTATCAGTAGTTTCTTTAACTGTAGGCTTGCTGCCATCCAAGTTTGACAGCTATCTTGCCCTCGCGTCCCGTTTTGGTACACGCACAGCTACGATCAGCCACTGCTCTCAGATGTGCATCCGTCTTCGGCCCGCCGATTACTGGGATCATATCAGTCACCGAAAGTGGGCTACGGCATATTGTCTCTCAATCGGAGCGTTTCAAGTTGGACAGATCAATCAAAGCCGGATGTTTGAAGCAGAGTCTATGCAGCTCGCGCGACTATTGGGTATGCACCTGACTTCCGAATATGAGGGCTTAAATCCCATTGAGACGCAACTACGGAAGAAATCATTCTGGCTGCAGCTCTATACCTTCGCGTAAGCCCACCACCGTCAACTACTGACCTTGACTGACAAAATGGGCAGACACTCCAAAATACAACCGGGTAGATGCAATTACCTGACATATCTCGACAACTATACGATTCGAGATGTGAACTTTGCTGCATTGGAGCCTCTCAACATTGTCGACGAGAACATAACAGAGACAGGAATTGTTGGCCAGCTCCCCTCAACACCATCCGTAGGGTTGCCAAACAACACTGACTCAGCAGACGATGCGCCGTTTCACTCCACAACCGTCTTCATCATGGCATCTCGCGCATTTCTTTTAGGTATGCGAGAGTCCATGGTCAATGACGGTTGCAACTGCGGGTTTGGCAGATCCCCAGAAGAGCGTCTGTCAAAGTTAAGAGATCTCCTTGATCAATTGCGGTATATACTTGACGGTTTGCCGACGAACATGCGCCAATGGGGACCAGGCGATAACTATCAGCCATTTGACGGCAGTGACAGGCGCCGAGGCGCTTTTACTGAGGCAAATATTGAGCATTTGCAGAATGAGAGTACTAGAGCCAACTTACACGTCAGCCACTTGTGGCTCCAGAACTTTCTTCTTGATAAAATGGACGTCGCTCTGCAAGAGATGAAAGATCGAGAGGGAGACGACTCATACGTCACGACGCAGCTAAAGCAAAACTGGAGGGATCGTGAAGATGTAGCCCGCCAACTACTCCATATCCTCCACAGTATCCCGCATGCTTACCTAGAGCCTAATGGTCTATATCTTGTAAGTCTCATCTCCTCTTCTCGTCACCACCTATTAAGGCTGTTGTGCTAGATCTACAAAGTGCGTAGCATTGCCAGTTCCCTGCTGAACTGCCCATTTGAGATGGATAGACAACTCTCCCGCCGGGTTTCAGAGTACATCCAAGAGTTCACAAAAGTGCTGTCATACCTCGACCGGAGCGAGATTGTCAACACCGACGGGTTAAGGAGTTGGATAGACGAGGGTCAGCATATGAATCATGACACTTAGGATATGACGGTATCCTTCGGGTGTTTTGTGTTCAAAACAGTCATGACTCATTCAGTGTAGAAGCTTTATTTGACTGAAAACTTATTGCTGATTACGACCGAATCTCTGATAAGCTTTTCCGCCCGACGCCACCAGCCTGTCTAACTTTCCTAACAGTCATCTCGCCTAATGAGGGTAAGGAGTATTTTATCTATATACATTTATCGGTGTCCTTTACATATATGGCCTCATGGCTGAAGCCTCTTCTAATCTCCCAACCTTATCACAGTACAGTCAGATGAAACGAACCCGCTGATATAGCTATAAATACCTGTGCATCTACAGTCATGGTCTAGGATGGATGCCATTGCATTCTGCGCATTCTCAACGCTTCAGTTCGAACAAAGTATCCCAATCAGGTCAGTCAGAATGAAGCTCCTTTTTCTCCTCATGGCCTTCATCGGTCTATCAATCAACCCCGTCTCAGCAGCCTGCTTCGTTTGGGGCGTCAAATGGCAGGACCGCGACGCTGCACGTCAGCACGCCATCGTCGCTTGTAAAGGCAACGGCACCCACCCCGGTGTTTTTCAAGGTCGATATGAGGGTTGGAGACCTGTCACTAAGTGCATTCAGCACTCTCCCACGCAGAAGATCGACTTCTTGGTTGAGAACATGAAAGGCTTTACGTACCATGATATGGATGAAGATGGCTGCGTTAAGAATCTTCATCGACAGATCGCTTGTTCTCGAGGCGGGAGCTCATATGTTGGCCCCTGGAATTTTAGGTGAGTCTTACCTGGTCCTGGATTGAGACTTGACTGATGGAGTGCGTAGGGCCGACCCAAATAAGGGCACCTGCAAATAAGCTCGGCCAAGGTCCGTGCCTATCCTATGTTTCGGATGTGAAGTTGGTGATTGGAACTCAATGTATCGTTAGTTACATGTTTGGCTTGGATTATGTCATGTTTAGATTGTCAGACATCCCCGAGCTCTTCAAAGTTAAGGTGCTTGATGAACAGGTTATATCTCTGCCTATCTGATAAGCACGCTTACTTCAACATCAATGCAGATGCATGACTTGGTAGTTTATAGCAGCCTGTGCTTTGTGGTCACACCTTCAGCCCACTGGCTTGGCCGCACTTAGCGCTGTTAATCATATTGCAGGGGTCTTGAACCTTGTTGGTCTCCACCCTTACAGTACAGTACTTGTGACACCCAGAGTGATCAAAGCGAGCATAAAGCCAGCTTACCCCCCATTTGTTTGTATCCTTAGATAATTACACAATTCATCTTCTTTAAGTTTATCCCTTCAAGGAAAAAACATGGCCACAACACAGGAGCTTTTTCGTGTTCAAAGCGCCTCTGAGTGGGCTCAAAAAATGGGGATCACGACATGGACAAAGTTTCATTATGATTCTAAACCGGAGCAGTCAATCTTCACACCACTTAACCCATGGGGCCCAGATTCGATCCACCAAACTTATTTCGGTCCCATCATTGAGTCTGATCAAGAGTATTTTCTCGCCGTCGGTTGGAAGACAGAGAAGGAATGGGACAAATTCAAATTGTCCCCCGAGCATCAGCAGTTAATGGCCAATCTGACAACCAACAACGTGCAGCCGGAGACCAAGATTATTATATTTACCGGCAACATGTTCGCTATTGGATACACATCTAACGTCGAGTTGTTCACTGTATACTGGCCGGCGTCTATCACTTACGAGACTCAAACAGCCATCCGGAAAACCCAGCAACTTGTTCACACGGCAGCAACCGGAATACCCAACCCACTCTGTTACAAGAAGAAACCAATGCTTGGATGGATAGATGGCCAAAGAGACTGGAATGGAGAAAGAGCTATTGCAAGTGTTTGGTCCCATAAATGGCAGAGCCAAGAACTGGAACAAAAGTACAAAACGACTGAGAAGAGGCTCGTTTGGGGCAACGATGGAAGATCTTATCCGATGGCCGTAGATGCATTTCAGCATGACTTGAAGTCCCTCGGTGCTATTGGATGGGAGTCAGTCCATGTGGCTTTCGAGCGTGTTCGAGTTGTAGAGGATGCTACAGAGCGTGATTTCAGGCTCAGACTTGAAGCCGCGCGTGGGCAGAGGGCCACTTAGTGTGCGTCTGGAGTATCTCAACATCTCATACTCTTCTGCTCGGTACATTTAAAGCCAACGAACCAAATTCTATTCTAGAATGAAATACACGTATTTAACCCGATGAACCACGACATCATGTCTCACTGTGCCACTACAAGTGCTTCGACATGGAACTCGCAAATGTGAAGTCTTTGTTCTCACTCCCAAGGTACCATGCAAGCGCAAACATTGTCCATGATTCCGGATTCTCAACTGCTTGATCAGTTGTAATAATCTTACCATCGTCCAAGGCAGCACTACCAGTTATTTGCTCTAGATTATCTTTCCAAGTGAAGAGGTCATGTTAGTCTTCATCTCTAGACTTTCAGGTTCTTTTTTACTTACACGCAGTGTCTGGCGTATGTTCATTCAGAAGGGCGTAGTGGAAGGATTCATGGAGAAAGGTAAGTCCACCAATTGCAAAGTGGTTAAGGGATAACCCTTCCTCCACAACAGGCGGAAAATCGGACAAGCCCTTGTATGTGTGGTCTTTCCAATTCATTGTACAGAAGGTAATGGTATTGGGCTGCATGTTATCGTCTGTGCCGGCCATGTTCTTTTTCCCTGCCTTGTTGCAATAGGTAACGGCTTCGGCATAGCGGTACTGCTTGAAGTCATCAACCCAAAAGGGATCTAAGGTAGATGTCAGATACGTAATCATGTAATGAAGGCTAGCGGTTTGTTTGCCTACAAAACTCTCTAGGAAGCAGCATTCTTTTCCTAGCGCTCTTCTCTCTCTTCAAATAGGCTTGTCGTTTTGTGAAGTTCTCTTGACATATGTCCGGAAAAGCCTGCTTGATCGTCAGGCCGTCGGGATTTGGAGCGCCTGTCCCTTCGACCAGAGCTCTGCTGGACCAACTTTTCTCTAAATCGCTCAGTACTATGCTTTATCAAAGGGCAACCTGGCTAACGGGATATACTAACGCTCAGCAAATGTGCTATCACAAAAGACCCACGGCATATCGTCGCCGCCTTCTGTAAATTCTAGTGCGGCATCGACATCGTTAATATCTTCTGTACTTGCAGTCAGACCTATCTTAAAACGGCTGGAATTTGAGGTTACGCAACGCGACTTACCTATCATCTGCTCGAGGGTAGGCTTCGCAGAAACATCCTCTGGGTTGAACCTGAAGAATCCTCGGAGATACCTTTCAATTTGAGAATCTTTGTTGCCCTTATCAAACAACTGCTGGGCCTCTAACAAGGCGACTTTTGCAGCTTTGACAAGCACTCTCGCATCTGAGAACCATCTGTTGACATCGAAGTTATCGCATCCACCGAGTTCAGTCCCTGACTTTACGCGGAATACGTCAGTAACCTTAACATCTTTTAGATCATCGTTGTCCGCAAAGACAACAGCTAGGAAACTGAGCAGAAAGACAAGTTTTGGCCACATGATATTTGACATAGGCGAAAGATTGCATCAGCCCTATGAACAAAAATATGAGAAAGCGAGAGGGGTTCCGAGTCAGTGATCGACGGCTTCAAGGTGGTTTCCATTATGAAAAGCTGAGAAAAAAAAGCTTCTAAATAGACATCTTGGAAGTAGCTGTGCTTGAAAATAGCAATGCTTGTGATTTGCCTTGAACAGTAAGGCATTACTGTTGGTCTGATGCAACTGCATAATGACACCTCACCTGAAACCGGTCAAAGTCGGAATCATACGATTGCACAGCCTGTGAAGGCTCTGTTATCATAACCAAAAGTCTCATAGTACGGAATTCTGACTCAGAAGATGTGAATTATCCAATGGATCATTATCTTTCACAGTCTGAAGGATCAGCCACTTTGGAGGCTGTTTCTCCAGATAAATGAACTGTGGAGATCGGTGAGCGATTAATCAATAATCATCAGTAAAAATATCTCAATCAGTCTCGTATTTGTTGGTGTTGGTTGTTAGCCAACAGCACGCACGGTCTGGACATGGCACAGTCGTCTGATGGTGTTGCTAAAATTCTTGGGCACTGACCCGTTTCAAGTAGATTCCTGAGGATCTGCCAATAAGTGGCTCCCGTTTTAGCGCAGGCTTTTTGATTCACTCCGCAGCCCCATTATGTTGGTAGGAGGTTTAGGACGTGCAGCATCCTGAGTATCTCGGCCGATGCGGATGTTTTAGATTATCGTAGCTGCGCCTTGTGATTAGGCAGTCACGTAGGCATGTGCCTTCTGGACAATGACATGACCCAAAGTACAGGTGAGAGATTAAATCAGTACAGTTATCCCATGGTGTAATTCAAGTGCAGACAACTACTCACACATTCTCTTCTACTTTCATTACTCAGGTCCTTTGATCATGATGAGAAATCTCACTCACATCGTTTTTCTCTTTTCTCTCGCTTATTCCCTTGTCGCAGCCTCCCAACACGAGCCTCTACGACAATGTGAAGCAGGCCTCTGTCAATGCGGAAGCTATTGCCGTGCTACCGAAGGGGAACAAACGTGCTGTCCTAGTAAAGACGGATATCCCGAGCATATCTGCGGTCCCAGTATGCCATTCAACTATCCCGTGTATTCCGTGAAACGATACTAATTATTCCGTCAGACAGAAAATGCTGCGGCGTGGGCTGTTGTCGTGAGGGCTGGCAATGCGGTCCCTATGATTTGTGTTATCAGCCTGACACTTGGACTTCATCTTTGAGGCCCGATCATACCAGCTCTATAATTACAGTCGTTCGACCCAACCCTGAACATCCTACCACAGACAGAGAAATCTCTGGGTTCTTGCCTACAGTATCTTCTCATGGAACGCAGATAATTACCATCTCAGTGTCAAAGACTCTGCGGGGTAGTCTTGTGCCTACTAGCCAGGATGAAACCGGCCATACTGTACCAACTGCCGTCACCCAACCAAACGGCCAAGCGACAACTTTGCTTTCCACTGTCCAAGAGGGTGCAACTTCAAGCCATCTTCCAGTCCCGAGTGGGCCTGACAACTTGGAGTCCACCAGTGGAAGCCAACCTTCCATTCCATCCATTCCGGTCATCTCAACCGTGTTTACTAGGCCAGATGGTGAAGTATCTACTGCAGTTCCTTCTACAGAGACTGGCTCCGAAACCTCAAAGGCCAACCCAAGCTCGAAGCAACAGTCATCTGTCGGATCTCCTGGCTCGGAAACCGACTCTACTCGCTTCACGGGTACTACTCTCCCCAGTATTAACGGCCCCGAGTCATCCCAGCTCTTTACTGGGACTACTGGGACGGAGAGTGACGCTCCGCAGTCTGCGTCCCCCCCAACCACTAAAGATGCGTCTATCACTGGCCCAGATACTTCATCTGATGACACTTCTGGACATGAAGCCTCTTCAACTATCCCAACTGGACCCGGGACAACCAGAGCTGAGAATTCGGAAGAGACCAACCCTGCCACTGAGACTGTTGTACCTGAGCCATCTGGTGTGAGCACCACCAGCGTTGTGAGACCCAGTAGAAGCGCGAATCTTTCTACAGATAACTTGACAACGACCCCAATCACAAGAGATATTGAATCTCCTGCGTCTACCACCAACTCGAATGGGCCAGATATTTCCACGATTTCACCATCCACAGAACACAATACTTCATCCCAAGATGAGACGAGCAGGTCAGACTCAGATACAGATGCTGCAACGGGATCCGGAACCACCAACACAGATCCCTTACTCCTACCTACATCAGTCCCCGAAACTCAGGTTAATGGTGTGACCAGCGCTGTTTCTGTCAAACCGACGACTCCATTGGGAGAACACTCGACACGGGCCGATGATACACCTTCCACTGAACCAGGTCACATTACAACTGGTGATGGCGACAACGAGCAGCCCTCGTCAACGAGTACTTACTTTGCCGTACCTGTAACAACATCCGTCACTAAGCCTGAGCCTCGGGATGGTGGCTTCGTGGTACCTTGCAACATGTGGTTCTTCAACGCATGTGTTGGACCTATATCTGGATGGGGAGTTTTCCTTCCACCTGGTACCTATCCTCCGTATGGTCTCCCAAATTTCGGTTGACGTCTCCTCACTAACGTAACGATAGTGGTCCTCCGCCAGCCATTTCCAATAACCCAAAAGGCGGTATTGAGATCAATACCAACCAACCACTTCCTGACTGGCCCGGCTTCACGTGAGATACCCCAACCTCACAAGATTGTTCACGGTGCTAACTTTCGATTTAGTGTCGGTCCTGGAAACACTCCGACGTTTTCAGATGAGCCCACGGCCTGTGAGACCGATTCGGCCGAGTTGTGTGTTACGAGCACATCGTATGGTGTTAGCATTGATGCCACGCTGACAACTACGGTCGCTAGCAGTGTAGTCTCCACCTGTGGCACTGTTTACGGCTGCAAGGTTCAGGGTCACAGCCAGACAATAACGGGCACAGATGTAACTACGGCCACCTCGGGAATCCCAACATACAGGTCTCTTCGTGCAATGGAAACCTGGGATGACATGGAATTGAGCGAAGAACAACTCGAAAGTATAGCCAACCACGTGCAGTCAGACCTTGATTCAATGTTTGGCACTGCCACCAGGAGAGCAACAACGACGACTGGAGATGCATCTGAGCCTACAGAATCAGTGTGGACTGGCACATGTCCAGCCAAGAACGGACCGCCTCCAACAGTGGTTGATGGGAAGTTCACCGAGAATATCGGAGAAAAGTGCCTTTGCGAGTGGAATACCTGGATGAAGACCGACAAAGCTCTGCAGCCATACACGGTCGATCAACTGAGAGACGCCATAAACGACTTTTGTAACGGTTCCCGCAAACTTAGAAAGCCCGCCCCGACAGGATTGCCAGACATTGCTGTGAATCGATTCCCCACAGATGACACGCACGGTATATTCATCTCGGCCGGTTGGGCGACCCCTCCCCTTTGGAACATCACGGATGAGAGGTGCAAGGCCACGAGTGACCTTATACTGGCGGATAGCTGTAAGGTTGCCTTGGAGAGATTTGAATGTCGCGGTGCAAAGAAAGATGACCTTTGGGGAGGGAGTTACTACGAGGCGCTTGATGAGGGTGGTTGTGTGAGATGGGTGCTCGCACCTGCCCACTTGTCTGATGGGGGATCCGCTGAGCGGAGAATGAGCGTGGAAATGTAAGGCGAGACAAACTTTCATGGATCGATAGGGACAGTCTAAAGATAAAGCCTCGGATATACACGCAATGATTAACTCAAAAGCAGAACTTCTTTTGAGCACTAAATAAACCTTGACATTGAGTTTCAATCCATGCCTGCCATATACATAGCAGCATAGTATCTTCTGGCTTCTCCGTTCCTTCGTAGGACATTTGCATCCCATGTCCCACTTCAATTCGCCAGTCGGACCCTCCTCTTGTATCACTCTGTTCTAAACCACAGTATTAATTTTATTTTACGCAAGGGCAGGGTAAATTGTTTCAATACATAGGGTATGAATCATCGGCCTAACCATGCATTTTGGCAAGGATTAATTAATCCACTCAACTTTTGCCAGGTGTTGGTTGTCGTGTTTCGCAGCAAATGTGGTCACGTGTATTGAGGCAATTCTAGGCCAAAGTCTGCATGCGTCTCCTCCGACTTTACAATCCTTAAGCAAGATGGCAAACTTAGACTGCGTGCCACTCGGTCAAACGGCGGTGATCACTGCCGCAAAACGTGGTCATGAAAGCATTGTGAGACTTCTTTTAGACCACAATCGTCCGACCGTCAGTGGGGCTTTATTTCATCTGGCCTTACACCATGTCTGGATGGACATCGTAAAGCTTGCGATATCAGCAGACAAAAGTCTTCTCAACTGGATTGACCCGAGTTCTGCCAACACTGCGTTGCACATTGTGATCGAAAGCGCTCACGTGGATGTGATAAAGACTCTTCTTGATGCTGGAGCGGATCCAAATTTGAAGAATGGAGATGGCTTGCTTCCCTTTGCGAAAGCGATGGAATCAAACAACCTGGAGATGGTGAGAATGCTGCTGGACTCTAGTCCAGATATCATCGTTGATGAGCCAGACAAAGCAGGCGTCACTCCTCTCTTGCGAGCATGCCTAGATGGCGAAAATGCAGTTCCTGTCATACGTGAGTTGCTCGAGAACGCGAAGGACAAGGTGAATCTGAACGCCAGATTGCCTAAGGATGACAAAGACGACGACTGTGGGAGAACCGCTCTCCTCATAGCGCCCTTTCTTGATCAAGAGAAAGAGGGCAGTGACAGCCTCTTTAACCTATTACTCGAACATGGAACCGACCCCAACATAGCGTCTGAACGCGGCTATACACCTCTTTCTAGAGCCGCCGGGAATGGCCATGCTCTGGCAGTAAGAACTCTTCTGAATTCCAATGCCGACCCCAACCATGGGGATTACCAAGGAGAAACTGCGCTGCATATCTGTTCAAGTGAAGGCCATGTGAGTTGCATTGAGGAGTTGGCAACACGTGGGGCTTCTCTCAACTCCTTGATGTATCCCGACTTGGGGGAGCCCTATGTTATTGGCATGACCCCCTTGGTCATAGCGATTGCCTGCTCTCAGCAATCTTCGGTCGAGAAGCTATTAACATTCGATCCCGGTCCTGGACAAGCGTTGCATATGGCTCTGGCGTCTGAGGAACTTCCAATCGCCAAGGCAGTCTTTGAACGTTATCCTCAGCCGAATTTGTACGACGAAGACTTCGGAACTCCGCTACACCTTGCTGTCATGTCGAACAGTGAAGAAATATTCGACTTTATTCTTGCTCAGACCGGAATCGACGTCAATATTCCCGGTCCGTCTGGTCGAACGCCGCCGTTGAGCTATGCAGCGACGAGATACCAAGGCTTCGTTAAAAAACTGATCCAAGAAAAAGCTGATCCCAACATCAAAGATCATGAAGGCAAGACCCCATTAGATCACGTAATTGCTGCAAAGGATTGAGAAATGGCACAAATACTCTGTCCCCACACCAGATTGGATCTTGTTCAAGGCAGCGTTCGCAGACAGAGTGCCTTGTATCGGGCCTGTCAAACTGGCCAGAAGGAGATGTTCAAGGTGATCAATACTGCATGTCAGAATTTGAACCACTCTCAATACATTGAGCTTTGTGAGCTAGCTCTACATGCTACTATTGCAGCTGGCAAAGAAGAGTTCTTTAATCAGCTTATCAACGTGCCTGGTGTCACTGGACGTGTAGAGGATAATGATGGCTGGACTCCTTTGAAATACGCCACAGTCTACAATCAATCGAAAATGGAAGAGAAGATTCTGGAGAGGCTTCAACAAAACGGCATGAATATGGTAGACCAAAGAGGGGAAAGGGTCATTAAGATGCCCCAACGATGGCACAAAAACGACCGACATCCGACCCTTTACGAGAAGGACGATGGCGCGGACCCTAGAGAGATTATGATAACGAGTAAGTCTCATGCAGCCTCGATATTCCGTCTACTAATCCGCTCGCATCAGCAATGATCGAAGAGGCCTATCCGGACGGTGAAGACAGATATGCAGTGGCCCGGGCAGATCATCCCATTCCAACGGATGAGAACTACTACTTTGAGATCACTATAAAGAAAGGCTGCCCTGGCAAGCAACTGTAAGTAATTCTCCATTGTATTAGAATTACTTTGTTATGACCGATCTTTCGCCACCTTGTGACTTAACATTCCCTAACCTTGATTTAACCTTTCCTCCTCAGCAACAACAACACAGCCACCGTATATATGTTTTCTTTGAAACCTTTGTCCATTTAATGATAAGTGTTTCTGATAATATTGAGTTAGAGAGCTATAATAGAGACTAGGCTATTTTATCTCTTAGTAAATATATTTAAAGTTCTCTTTATGCATTAGACATAATTATTATTAGATAGGCTTGTAAAGCTTATCTTAGGTAATTATATTAGGTAGCTAGTATACTGCCTAAACTGACTTTATAAGAGTGTTATTTAGAGTTAATAGTCCCCACAGCTAATGGCTTACATCACGCGCCTCACATATATAAGTAATTCTCTTTACTTTTTGATATTATTAGGTTTACATGCAGGACCTCTAACCTTGCCAGCGACGTGGGTATTGGCCTCATTGATGGCGCAGAAATGCCCAACGGGCAGCGATCGATCGGGTATGCATTAACATACTGCTATGGGTCTTTGGGTGGGAGCACGTACGATAAAACAACACCTAGTCTTGAAAACGATTGGGGACTTAGTCGAGAGTATCGGGCGGGAAATACTGTGGACTGTGGATTTGATGCTACCAAGAAGTGCGTTTACTTCACATGGGAGGAAGAAGGATTAGGTAAGACTTCTGCTGTTCTTTTGGTATATGGCGTGATCTATCATCTTACCGATCATATCATAATTCTATGAGAAAGACGGATGGTAATCATAGGTTGTTTGACTTCCAAAAGCCAATATCTTTATAGAGGAAAGACACGATAACGTTTCAGAAAAACTATACCCTGCGGTATATCTAAACATAAGGCAGAAGGGTGTCTGCTTAGTGGCCAAGTTTCCATGAAACAATAACAAGGGCTTCGAAGGGAAAACACCCGAGTCAGAATATCTAGGTCTTGTATCAACCCTGATTGCAAGACTGTGGCAGTGCCTTGCAACCATGGACCACAGGTATTGAATAGCATGCTAGGTTCGTAGAAAATACTGCCAAGAATGGCCTCCACTCCGTGAGGGTTGCGTGACAAGGTGAGGAGTCTGTCCAGCTGCCGGATGTCTCGGCTATAGATTGGTTCCTCTACCGAATCTGCGTTTGGCCTGATCCTTGAAGATGCAAGACACATTCATGGCACCGGAAGTTGGACGCTCATCCTGTCATAGTTGGCCATTGGGAGCATGAGGGCTGTCGCAAAAGCAACACGGTTTTGATTATGAACGGAATGGAGCGTAAACTGAACTACTGTCTTAAGGCTCGGAAAGTGTTGGTGACTTGTCGTTTCACTCCTCAAGGCGCTAAATAATCAGATGGCTGGAAGTGATTTCAAAGTTAAGGACCAGGGAGACATGAATCGATAGCGTCCACAAGCCATAGAAGCCTTCCAAACTTGGACCCGCGAAAGTGTAGCTGCCCACCACCGTGCAGCGTCGTAGCTGACGTTTCGAACACATCTACCACTGCTTCTGCGTTGTCGCAAGAACACGTGCGCAACCATTCTGCGTGACTGTCAGTGTACTCCAGTGGCAGCGCTTGAGAGACAGTCTCGGCCCACGACGCTGATAAAACATAAACCCATGCGAGAACAAGGACTGTGAGATGATTGTCATTTTGCTTGAGGTGAGAGGGGTAATTTGGTTGAGATAAGCGATCTGGTAGGCGTCGCAACACACGCCAAAACTCGAAAAGGCTGCTCGAAAGGCGGCGAATCACATGATCCTTTCCCAGGAACCCACGTCGATGTGGTTGCCAGTAGTCCAGTGCTATCTAGCTCAATTCGACCGGGAAGTAAGGGTGCTGAGGGAAGAGATGCTCGACCTGTAGGTTATCTGAAGGAGTCCTCCGGGACCAAGAAAACACCGGACCCTGATATAGGGTGTCAGAATGAACTTACCAAAAAGTCTCCAAAGCGTAGGTTAGCTTTACCTAAATATCTTCATCCCTTAGGGTCAAGCTCCTGAGTTTTCTTTCCTCCCCTAGGGAGTGTCAGTGTCTTTAGTGGCCTGCTGTAGTAAAGGGAAGTTATGGAGCCGCAGAGGGTCAGGGACATGATTCGAAATAGATAAAACTTGGTCCTTGAGCGATATGAAGGTGGACGAATGACTAGGCAAGTAGATTTCTTTGTTGACCTCTTAGAGATGAAATTGGAACGAGTGAAGGTATATGCAATTGAAAGTATATGCGGCCAGTGGTTATATGTACTGTCGAGGAAACACAACAACCCAACAACTACCAACCAGCTTTACGCCAGGTGTTCGTTTTTTATACTCTCCTCCACTCCCTAGCAACTTTACCCTAGCCACATACATAATGCTTGATAACATCATGACTGTCCTGGCACGTAAGTTTCTTGTTATAGTCTTTCGACGAGCATTTCCCGTATAAAGACCCATCAAGTCTATAGATAGCCAGGTCATCGGTACCACAATAAGCAAAGTGGTCAACCGGCATAGTTAGCTCACAGCTCGTCAAAATTCTGAGAAAATAATTCTTACAGATTGAACCCTGGTTCTGAAGTTGGAAGTTGAACGAGCATAGACTTTGATCGACGCTGCCTAGGATATGACCTAGTCCATCACAAGGTGTTTCGCCTTCCCACCAGACAATATGGTAGTTCTTGCCTCCGGATTTCTGTTGGCCGACGCTAATCTTCGCCGCGGAAGCTTGCGAAATCAGGGTTGAGAGTAGAAAGAGGTTGGCTCGCATGATGTCGATTTTGGAGAGGTCGTTACGGATAGAGAAGTGGTTATTAATCGCTTTCTGAATATTTTCTCTGTGCTCTTACAACTTTGTATTTATCATATACTTATGAATACTTAGTTTATATATCTGGAGGTAATTTAACTCTATACAATTTAATCTACTACAGTGAGCTCAGGCAAATAACTAAGCCAGCCCGACATTTAAAACTACTGTTACCTATTGGTGGTAAAATATGCATGCAGCTTACGAGCTATGGGTCTTCTGTAAAGGGAGCCTGCTAATCTCTCGGTTTCCTCAGTAAGCTGTGCTATCTGCTGATAGACGAGATGCTCGGCATAGATTACTAATACCGGCTGACAACGTTCACATTAGAACTAAAACACAAATTGAAATTCATTCTCAGATAATCAGATTATTCTATAACCTTTTAGGCAGGTGATTACAGGTTGAGAACGCCGAATAAGAGAAAGCTTCTTATGTAAGATATAGCCCAAGAGGTCCTGAAGCTGTAAAACGAGACGATGTATAAATAAGTAATAACTCTACCACAAGAGTGAAGCTACAGACTAAACACTTAGAGCCAATTCATCTATTCTTTACTTAATTCTCTCCCAGTTGTCCAGCATGCGTTTCGAACAAGTTTTACTAACAGCACTATGTTCGCAAGCTCACGCAGCTATCAGCCTTGGCCAACAGGAAAAGCTTTACGATCGCGAAAATCATCATATTGCCTGGTGGGAAGGCCAATCGGCTTGTAGTGTGAAGAGCGCAGTCGAGATGGGATACACGACTGTTAGTCTGTGCTCCATGAAGTTTAAATTGCCTGGCGATAATACTGAGTGTTAGTTTTCTATGTACACGCCTTAACACAATTACTGATGTGGATTTAGATCACGCTGCATACTGCGGCACAGACGACTTTGCTATCTATCGAGCGGACGGATCTCTGTATGGAAAGTGTTCAGGTAAAGATTATGGAAAAAAGATTGGCTGTGGAGCTGTGGACCATGATGTTGTTAAGCATTATATCTGCGGGTAAGAGTTATTGAGATTACTTATCGATAGTAATTTCTTAGTAGCAATAAAAAAAGACATTTATTACAAAGTACACATCCTTATACTCGCAGAATACAGCGGATATCAATTATTAGGGTCCAGGGTGGCTCTTCTCTATATATTGCTTAAAATACTCATAAGTCAGCCACCTCTAACCCCAGCGGCGGCTCATCAATTATCCTCTGCCACTCTTAGGTACACCCTAGATATCATTAGCTCGTTTCATATAGGTATTAAGGGCACACATATTATAAAGCACAAGGTTATAACATACAGTAAACCTCCCAGTTGAGTCATCAAATCCAACAAGTGTAACATGGTAGGGGTTCTTTAGTGCGCTCACCACTGGCATCTTTCGCCTTCTCGCAAAGCGTCCGAGTAGCCATGAAGGTATCGGAGCCAGGTTTATACCCGCTCTGTATTGCGTCAATAACTGTGAGGGGGAAGACTCGGGAGCCTGAGAACTATCAGACTTTACCACAGCGCCTTCCTCGCCGAATACATAGCAGTCGCTGTTACTCAAGTCATTAGAGTAGACTGGTAACGCGTAGAAAGAGATGTTGGACACCTGAGAGAGGCTTAGGTTGGAGAAAAGAGACAGCGCAGTCGTATACAAGGCAGTGCTTGTCAGAGATGTCATAGATTGTCTACCTATGGCGCGGTTGTACACTCGAGATGCCTGAAGATCCTGGTCGAATGTGAATTTGATGGCGGAAGCCTGTGTGTCGATGAACGAGATAGACTTTGAGGCTCGTGTCTGTCGAAGGGTAGAGACATCGTCCCTCCTTGATTCTGCAATGATCGAACCCTCTCGCTCAAGGCCTCTGATACGACTGGCAAGATCCTGGTTGCTTTGCAGCAATTCCTCCACAAGAGTGCAGAGATGGCGAGTTGAATTTTGAGCTTCCTTCATGGTTTCACTTCTCACTTAGTACAACCAAAAAGGCCCAGACATAATATCAGAAAACTCACCACTGCAAGATGGTCAACATCAGCGTCAACGACGACTTGTGATTTTGGAGGCGCTGGACAATAGCAGCGATGTTGGACTCTTGTCGAGCCCATTTCATCTTGTCAATAGTCCCCATGTCTGGGCTTAGATTCAGCTGGTCCATAAGGCTCTGGAGGTCCGAGAATGTAGTAACGCATCCTGTCAGTGTAGTAAGAACATGTTCCAACAGAATCAATGCCCCTCGTTCACCGGGGGCTTGAGCCTGTCCGCACACGTAGGCTTGAAGCGATCCAAGTGCTGCTGTGATGTCGGCTACTTCAAAGACAAGATGACGTGCGAGTTGAGGGGCGTCTCTAGCGTTGGTCGCGAATGTCCAGAGACATGATGTGATCTTAGCTCCGGCGCCTATAAGTCCTACAACGGACGCCGAGACGGATAAAGGATCCATGGTCGCAAAGTCGGATATAAGAAAAATAGAAGGAAAAGGATTGAAGTGGGGTGAGGTGTCGTATTTCTTGTGTGGAAAATGAACATGCACAGCCTCCACCAAAATCACAAGGCAGATTCAGCCGCACTAAAACAAGGCGCCTGCATAAATGCGACACCATCGGATAGTTTAATTGGCTAAAGACAATAGTAGCTCGCAATATTAAACAGGTTCGCGGGCATAGGGAGAAAGAAAATACCAGACATTAACATAGGATATCAAAATAAACTCAGTACAGGATATCCTAAACTAGGTAAAGATATACTAAATTTAGGCAACTTTACCTAAATCTTTATGTTATTTAGGATTAAGGTCCTGAGTTTTCTTTCCCCTATTAGGCCCGCCCTTAATTCAGAGCTTGATTTCTCCTCCGCAGTTTTGCCATCTTCATCCCATCGCACTATGCCATCCAAAATTGTGACTCTCCCAGCCAACATATTTGACGATTGTGATTGGAACCTTGCGTATCTAATATGTAAAGCGGAAGCTTGGATGGTCATCCCCCAAGTTATTCCTCTCATTCTCTGGCAAGTTGTATCTGTGGTCCCTTTTACCCTCATCTCTTAACCTATTTTCTCGTCTGATGTAAAACAAAAAGACAAGTGAGCTGAGTCCACAGAGCCAGACAAGACCAAGACCTAAGCCAAACCCTAGAGGATATGTGGGCGCTTGTGTTGTGACAAAGATATTGCTATGCAATTGTTAGTGACGTCGTCTCGAATTAAAGATCAGGCACATACCTGGCGATGATTCCACCAATATTACCAAAGCCAACCTGCATCGCAGAAGCTACACCCAATTTGTAGTGGCCTGCCATGTTGTTGCTCACCCAGACCAACACGATTGGCTGGGCGATATACCCACCAGCGACGATGAAGAAGAGGGCCATGTATCGTATCCCGACACTGACAGACATCATGTTGAGCAGAATGATATATCCAACGGTTGTGAATAGGCAGCCTCCAAGGATAAAGCCCGAGCGATGCTTTGTCTTGTCGCTCGCGATAGCGGCAACAAGTGCACACACGGTTGCGAACAGAAAGATAGGGATCGACATGATTTGAGCCCGGATAGACGTCCAACCCAGCTGTCTGAGGATAGTTGGGGTGAAGAAGGAGCCGGAGTAGCTGGTGGTGACAATACCCATGTACATCAGGATACTGTCAGGGTTAGAAATGAACTCCACTCGCAAGGTTAACAAGTGACTTACCCGAGATAAATCTTGACGTCTGAGAAGATTCTCTTCGCTGTTCTCTTATCCCACGTATTCATGTGGGTATCCTTTTTATCCTCCGCAAGACGATCGACAAGCAGCGATCGTTCATCATCGTTGAGAAATTTCGCAGTCTCAGGCCAGTCTGGAATCATCCAGTAGCTCCAGATGGCGATAACAACAGTAGCGGCACCTTCGATGATGAAGATCCATCTCCAACCACCATAGCCAGCGATCCCGTCCATGTGAGCGATAGCATAGGCCAACAGACCACTGAATGCCCCAGCGACGATACTGGCGGAGAAGAAGAGGTTGAAACGCCACTGCAACTCGTGTCGGCAGTAGTACATGCTGAGGAGATACACGCACGCCGGAAAAAAGCCAGCCTCAAGACCACCGATTATAACGCGGCATGCAATCAGTCCAGCGAAAGATTGTGTGAGCCCTTGACAGATCGTGACGATACCCCAACCTGTCATGATAGCCGAGAGAAACAGCGAAGGTCGCATGTTCTTGAGTAGGATATTACACGGTACTTCGAGGAGGATGTAAAGAATGAAGAAGGTGAATAGCGCGATGTTGTAGTCTTCGCCCGACATGTTGAGGTCGGCTTCTAAGCCTTGGATTCGAGCATTTCCGATGTTGATTCTGCAAATCAGATCATATTAGAGATGATGCTTGAGGATATCTGGAAGAGGTCTTACCGATCGATGAATGCGCAGAGAAATAGCAAGAAGAGGATCGGGACAAGATTTCGGTCAACCTTTCGAATGACCTTTTTCTCGAGTATCGGATCGAACGCTTGTTGTTCGCTCTTGGGGTTTTCATCCTGGCTGATCCTTGGACCGCCAACCTCGTCGATCTTGTCGGACATGATGGCCAAGAGGTTGGTGTTGGTAAATAGGAGAGGAATCAGCCGTCGACAATAGAGAGATGACCTCGAGATATTGACTTGAACAGCGGTCGAGATGAAGATGCAAGAACGGGGCTAGGATCTGCCATGGCCCTTTCTCTTTATAGCAGGGTCAACTCTTTCTTCTATACTAAGGAGCCGGGGAGTCTCGCAACAGTCTCCTAGGATTAGTTACCCCGCACCTCGGGTAGCAAGTGACTGTCCAATCTGCAATTCCCGATTCCGGGGTAATCTGGGGTAGCAAGGGATTGAGTCGCATAACTGTGCGGGGTTTGAAATCAGGGTTACAATAAGGAAGGGCAAAGGCGATGGGGATTGCACACCATCAAAAGACAGAATAGGTCTGGTTCCCTCGGATGATGTCCATCACTAGCTTCAAAATAAAGCCAAGACATGAGAAGCCTATCACGTTGAGACAATGCATCAAGAGCAACTCGGTTCTGGTTCCGATTTTCCGATGCTCGGAAAGAAGCCGAAAATGTTTTAACAAAGACTGAGGATCTTGAGAAAACTTCAACTATTACTAACTCTCAAAGATGAATCTCAGCGGGCATTAACCTTTATCTAACAGCCCATTTCTAAGCTATTTGCTACCGCGCAAGTTGGCTAAGGTCAATAACCCTGATGCGGGCATCTAGCCTCCCAAAAGTACTTCCTTCACTACAGCACCGGCAACCAAGAAGTCCATCATTCTAACATATGCAATGCCGAGCCTTCTGGTAGTAATCTCAGGGGGGTTGATCCCCACAATGAGGAGAGCAGAGTCCGATTCCATCTCAGCCGGGCCATCACTGCGGCTGATCCAGTCTATAGCAGACGAGAATTCTGTCTCTGCGCTTGGCCCGCTTTCATTTGTGGTGATGACAAACTGGCTGTTACCATTTAGAGTAGCTTGGGGCTTAAGGACTTGATGTGATCTATTCTGGACTAAAACCCATGGAATTTTTGGTCGGTCCCTTGCGTTGAGGCGTAGAAGGCGAATGTATCGAGTCGCTTCTGGGAGGGTTCGCTTACCGTCTCGCTGAACATCAAACACCATTCCCATATGGAAGCTGATTGAGCCCCGAGCGGTGGAGAAATTATGGTTGCGCCACACATCCAATGATGGATCTTTTCCTTGACACCGAGACCACTCCGTAATATCAATGTCCAGGGCCAATCCGGATAGTTTAATCACTCGTACGTTTGCCATATCGCCAACAGAGTTTAAGGGGGAACCTTCATCACCATTGTCCAACGTTGGCGTGTCCGTCAATGAGTAGAATTGCCCATTTGGTCCTTGATACCATGCCTTGGGGTCAGGAAGCTTGAGGTCCTTCGCATAGCTTCGGCGATGAGTCCAGAACACCAATGGATCATAGTCGATTCCTCCAGGATGGCTGAGCCAGGTCCAGTGAGGCCATCGCCGGAGAGTTGATGAAGAGGAATTGAAGTCGCGCAGTAGAGTAGGGTTTATGGATGAGTGCCTCCAGAGCAGGGCCCTAAGGAAGTTCCCTTCGCCGATCGGCATGGCATGGACAAACACGACTTGGTATAGTTTGGCCAATCGAGCTTGTAAGCCCTCAAATGCCCGGAAGCGGTCGCTAGGGAAGGTAAGGTTGCGATGAGAGTAAAGAGTCGCACAATTCTGATATGTATGCCTCAGATTGTGTCGTTGAGTCGCTATTGGTAGTGAGAGATCATACCCCGCCCATTCATCATGAGTTTCCCAATCAAGTTCAACGGCGTATGCTTCAGTGTGCGGTCGGGCCCAACTTTCTTTCGTCATCTCGCCGCAAACGAAAAAGACCTGTTGCTTGTCAAAAAGCAATGTTCTTCTGGAAAGCAAATGCTCCTGCATCGTCCAAGCTCGAGCTTCCCAGGGAGACTCTTCCATGATCATCCTGTGGCTCATTAACGATGTAGCTATTTTCAAACCTCCAGGTAGCTGTTCGAAATATTGGTCGACATTTCTGGGGGAATTGTAGCTGGACCCTGGTAATCCTCCCTCGACGCCTGACTCGAGCGAAACTATGGTACAGATACTGCTGGAGTAGATCTGATCCATCTGTGAGATTTGCTGTGTTTTGATGTCAGGTTCATCTTGAGGAATGCACAAAGCGTCAATCTAGATGTATCGCTCTCCTAGATGCTTCGTGAAACCGATAGCGTCCTCAAAAGTTTGAGGAAGCTTTCCTTCTAGAAGAGCAATTGGCTGTCTATCCAGTGGACATACGTGTTCGCCCATATGATACGAATCGGATCCCAGCACTTTTTCCTTAAAGGTGCGCGAGGCCGCATCTCCCCAGACATAGGAGAAAGTGACGAAGGGTACGCAATGCAGCGTTGGCACCATTAGGCGGGACTCGACATCGATCAATCTTAGACATGACGGTGAAAGCCCATGCAAGCCGCGACTCGAGATCGATTGCTGGTCGTTACAAGATTTGTGTTTCTCTCGGCACGTTTCCAACCACGCTTTGATTCGCTGGTGATCTGCATACTTGGGGTGAATGAATTGAATTCCGCCAAAGGAGATGTGACGACTGACTTTCTGACCATTGATTCGTGTTTGGATCCAGCCCAGGTCCTCCTGCTGCTGCAGCGAGAGCGAAATCCGGAGCTTTTCTTCAGTTGATTTTGGATCGCTGGTCATCAATTGTCCATCCTGGGGGATGTGGATGAGCGCCTGGCAACTGGCGCAGCAGTTCTTGTTTCCGTCACGAATGGCCCTCCACAGAAATCGGCAGAAAGGGCAAGTACTCCTAAGGGAGAGATCTGTCGTGGAGTCGAACCGGAGAATCCTGCCTGGATGAGGGGGTTCGGCAGAAGATTCAAATGGCTTGAATAGGTCTAGTATTTTTGCAGCTTGGCAATCGCTGCAGAGGCGGGTACCGACAGCTTGCTCAGCAAGGGCATGCTCCAGGGTATCGTATTCACGTCGATAATCAACGTCTAGACTCATGTTACAGGAAATTTTCAGTTTAGATAGAGAATTATGATTGAAAGGGAATGATGGTTTTGTAGACAGGACAGAGTAGCGAAAACAAAAAGCCCCTACTGATCAAGTGCTACATCCCAACAAGCTTCTCCAGAAGGGAGTGGCCGCGCTTCAACCGGGGGGCTGATTACTGGTTAGCCAAGCGCCCACAAATTCTCCCTAGATTCCATACGCCAGTTGATTTTAGAACACTGAAAGATATATGCGTAGTTATTATAGGTAGATGGCAAAAAGATAAACCGGCCCAGTTTCTTCATATATCCTCGGCCCTTTTCTGCATCTCACGTATCTGTTTCTTGTCAAGATGCGCTTCCCTTCTGAGCGCTGTCTTTACTCAACTGGAAGTTCAAAGGAGCGCTAGCCAATCAGCAACAAGGTCCAACCGCCTAACGAGACATGCGTCGTAAGTGGCTGTCAGTACTCCGTACATAGTCGGGCGTCCATAAGATGAGCACACGTAGCATGCATGTGACTGAGTGCAAGAATAGAAACTGCCTTGCTGCCTGATGTCAGGCGAGGCAGAAACCGCCAGCTTGAAAAAGCCCCTTCCCTAGAGCTGAAGACTGGTCGAAGCCTTTTTCAATCTTGCATTTCTTTTCTCAATTCTTGTAAAGACCTTGGACTATTTGTGACAACCCGATATTGCCGTTCAAATATTTGAGTTGATTGACAGTTTGAATTATGTTTACTTGTTTTATCAATTTTAAATACCACGAGGTTTAACTGTCAATCAATACTTCGTTTGGCATCATGAATTTCCCCCACCGTTCCGACATTGATCCAGACGGTAGGTAGCTCTGACGGTGTAGTGTATAGTGTCTTCTCGTGCTAAAGTGTGCCAAATCAGGGAGCAAGCCCCCCAATGTCACGCAGAGGGCAGATTTGGGCTCGCAGAGTCACAGCCAATACGCTGCTGCTGGACCTTCTATCCAAAAAAGACACCCAGACGAATTTGGCCAGAGGAGCAAAAAGCAGCGTCGGGATAAGCCCCACGAAGAGGGAGCGGGTATGGACAACACCGGTGGGGACAGCGATGGGGATGATAGAGGAAGTAGCCAGTTCGACGGCCTTAGATATCCTCATCACAACAACCCATCCCGGGGATTGTTCGCATGTCCCTTCCACAAGTATGATCCAGTTCGATATACAAAATGTCTCAACATTCGGCTTGCTAGTATATCATATGTCATGCAGCACATTAGGAAGCGGCATGTGCTGAACTTAAAACCGAAAGACATTGATTACGGGCCACTCCCACCTAACCCTAAGGATATAAGTGTTTATTGCCCTCAGTGCCGGCACGAATTTCATGGACTGGGTGCTGACATCAGGCTCCAACACCACGGGCGTTTCTGCGAAAATAGCTCTCAACCAGCTACTATCGAGAATACCGGGGTCCTATTGCCTCATGAATTTGATCGCCTCAAGTTGGAGATGCGTTCGGTGTCTGGCGATATTGCAAAGTGGGACGTTATGTGGCAGATATTTTTTCCTTTCAGCCCAACCTCATCGCCCTATGTCGACATAGTTGTTTCCCGACAGCAAGCACAGGAAATACTTCAAACTCTTCTAAGATCATCTGCAGTCCACCCTCTGTCATCTTCAGAGACCAGACAGTCCGCGATTGACGGAGCGGTGAGTGCAATCTACGATGGCTCACCGGTTACCAAAATCGAACCTGAAGTCAACGACAACCCTACCACTAACCTCGCCGACAATATTTCCAATGTTTATCACTTCGGGGAGAGCAAATTTAATGAGGCACATGGTATCTCCCCTTTACTTACTGTTCCCGAGTCTGATGAGTCCTTTCGTGACCAGCACGACATGGACCAATGGTGTAGTCCTCTCGAGGCTGCAATTTTCGACCTTGACCACGACAAAGTCCATACCATTCTGAAGAACTCCTTCAATGAGGTGGCTGTTGGCCAATATTCATGGCTCCTGGAGTTGAGAGCCTTGGGCCTTTCAGTGGATGAAATCGCCAATGAGCTAATGGAAATTTCCCAGCATGGGCCTTGGATCTATTCCGAGGTCAATGTGCTGGATATTGGAACATACCACCCTAGCTTTCACATCCCCAAATGTCTCCACAGTGAGAAAGACGATGAAGCAATGCCAACAGTGTCATCGGAGCCAAGTCAGGCTTTGATGAATGCCGAGGCTGACTTAGAAAACTCAGTTCGGGAGACTATTGAGTATTTATGCGGTATTGGAGGGGTCAGTCCTATGCCTGATGGATCGAAACACCTCCAATTTGGGTCTGTGGTCTTTGAAGACTCTGACTCCACAGCAATTGTCTCATCAGCAAATAGCCAATCGGTTCAAGTTGCTCCAGATGTTCTGCGGCATCTGCAGAAGGCCATTGGTACACTTCAGCAGGTTGGTGGATGTTGCGACTCATTCACCTTTCTGGCAAGACAAGAGTCTGTGGTTGAACTGACGCGAGTGAAGCATGAAAGCGGATCCATACTGGAACTTCTCATGTCACGCACAAGTCCGGAAGCCAGTATCGAGGGTTTGAACCCACAGTTAGTTGACTCACTGACTGCCCAATTCCTCCCTCTTGCCTTTGCTCTTTACGCGCAAGGCCACTGCGAGCCATTGAGGCCTTTCTTTTTAGATACGCCCTTAAAGCGTATACTTCTGATAGGGAATCAGATTTGGGGCCGATCTTCTATTGGGCCTTGTATACTGGCTTCTCCCGTGGAGCTGAGCTGTTTTGGGGAGATGGTCCAGCGCCGAGTCTTTGCGTTTCAGTACTTTGAGGCTTTCGAAAGGTCAAAGATATTTTCAGAGTCTTACATTCGTTTTGACTTAATGGCGTATCCTGAAGACTTGCTTGATACCTGGGGTCCTGGAGATTTCATTATCCCAAATAATGACTCAGAAAGCCTCCACGCAATATCCATTGGTGGCGGCCTGATTACCTCCGCCTCGACAGAAACAGAAAACCACCAATTGCCTGTTCTGCACTGGAGCCCTGTATCGGAAGACAACATCAAAGTTACTTCAACCTTCCCTCGCCATGGAAAAATGGTCATCGGGTCAAGAGTGTCCATAAACCAAGCCTGCAGAATGACCCCTCAAGACCAAATTCGGAAGTCTATTTCATGGTTGGAGGAGCTAGGGACATTCCCAAGCTACTGGGAAGTGTCTGAAAGGCAGCTAGGACTTGGCTTGCAGGCCGGGCAAAGCGCTGTGGGGATACTGAACTTCGCCCAGACATGGGTAAAAAGACTAGGCCAGACCAAGAAGTCCAACATTCTTGCTAAGAGATCGCTTTCCATCGCCGACCTAGAAGGGCCCTTGGCTGTCCAGGTCAGCTTCTGTACTGGCATCGCGCGACGGGTACAGCTGCGAGAACTGCTAGCCGATGTCTTGCCCATCTATGTTGCGGAGCTCGCTACACAGCCCTGCTACTGGAAGAGACTTCAAGATTGCAATATCTGCAGCATATTGCGAGATAATGACTTCAGAAAACGCTACCAACAGCTGGACCGTGAACTGCAAGCAGAATTCGAAACCCTTGCTATCGCTGTCCTATTTCAGTTGCAAGACACGGGTGTAGATAGAAAGGGTGAGAACTTCGTTGTGGGTTGCTTCCTCCCAGAGTTAACAATCCAATGCTTCAAAATTCCAATCGAGAAGGAGAGCTTTTGGGCCCGAATACTTGCCGACTCCGAGGATGTAGCGACTTTCGCTTATGTGGCGACAAGGTGCTTTGAAACAGACCTGGTTAGATGCCGAGGCCTGAATGAGCAATGGATGAACACAACATCTCTCTTCTCGACGGCTGTATCACTGTGCCAAGACCGCAATGTCACACAGGGAATGATAGCACAACAAACTAATTGGACCTTGAAGGACTCAGAAGCGTATCTTATCGGGCGAGTCGACGCACCATTACTCGTGCGAGTGATTCGACCTAACATCCAGGACGAGCCAGAATTGCTGGTATCAATGAGCACAATCATTGCCCCGTTTTTGAGAAGGTGGAGCAGGAAGCAAGGGTATAAAAGGCCATGGAGGTTGCGAGAGAGCAGAGCTATAGACCATCAGCATCAGATGGCTGAGAGCGTTGTTGTGGCTGCTGACTTTGAGACTTCATAATGAATGAATGACAAGGTGCAATCGATTCTCATGTTTTCGGTTCATTTTTTGTATCATGTAGGTATTCGAGGGAGGGATCCGGATGGATATAGAACGGTAATAGTGCGATATAGTTTTGGTAAGAGGAAGCAGAAATAACTACATATTTCTTATATCTTGGATCTCCTGAGCCTGTGCAAGATAACACTAGAGATAGAAAGACTCACTCTTGCTCGTATAACTAAGCCCGCGAGCTGAAAATGCACGTTGAAAATTCTATATGGTCGATGCCAATACGCGTAGCTTAACCTTATCCTATCTGCCAAGCCGATCTACCTCCTGGTCACGTGAGAAGGATCTGGTGATGCCCCTCCCTTGCCTCAAGCATCCGATCAATTATATCATCAGCGTCTGAAAGTAACCCCATTTCATGCCTTATAACCAGGTGTTTCTCACTCTGATGTCACATACAGCTGTAAGCCACATATCATTTTCCTTTTAAAACTGTTTCATTGTTATGTCATAGCCTAAACACCAATTTTCACTTCCCCGCCTCAGATAAAACCTAAAAAAGCAAAAAGGAAAAAAGCACACCACAACGCGTCATGCCATTGCCAGAACCACGCGAGCTCACTCCTCGAGTCTGCGAGTTGGAAACCTGTAGCGAGGCAGATAAAGATCTTCTGAAGCGCTGCTCAAGCTGCAAGGCCGTGTATTACTGCGGAGCGTCCCATCAAACAACTGACCGAAGCCATCACAAAAATGGCTGCACCATCATCAAAAAGTCACGCAAGGCGGTAGAGAAGGAGGAGCAAGAGCTTCGTGACCATCCGGGAGATATGTTTACGCCTCCGAATATCTTTGAGAACGGCGTTGGGCATTTTTGGGGGATTCATGAGACGCGTGCGTATATGCGTGCACGATATCATATGGTCGACGTGCTGCTGCAGGTTTACGGCGCGCCAGGTGGTAAGATTGATGCTGTTCAGGAGGCTTTGGACCATCTTCTTGATATGCTGCGTCTTTGTCGGGGCGACAACATGGGTGTGAGGGATCTTGTGCCGCATTTGTACATCCGGCTCAACAGGGATCAGGAAGCCTACGATTTTGTCAAGTGGTACGCTACTACTGGCTCGGAGTCCAAGTATGATTGGGGCGACATGGATCAACCATACCTCGATATCAGGGACGCGGATGTTTTGGAAGAACCATTGGAGACTTGGTCGAACGGGAAATATCTCAGCCTAGGTCACGTGGCAGCTGTGACGCTGATCAAAGTGAGAATCCTGCTTGACCTACAGTCTGCCCAGAACGCCGCACGCGCTCTCAACGGTACTATCCCACCAGAGATCGTGGGACTCATCCGCGGTGAGCTTGTCGGTAGCGCTGTGGCGACACGTCCGGACATCCTCATGGGTAGCACAGAACATCTCTCCAAGCTTATCAAGAAGATTAAGGACCAGATTGTTAAGCTTTACCGATCTGTAAACGAGTATAATCCTCACTTCTGGCGTTTGATGCTAAGCAGTCCGGTATCAGCAGCTTCGCAAAGACCTGGAATGTACTCGCACGAAACGAAGGAGGAAGCTTGTCTGATGATTGGTTACTGTCTTGCTTCGTGGGTCGAGACACCTAGGGCATTTCAGTTAATGAAGGACTTGAGTCAGACTGTTTAGAAGATTGGATATTTGGTTCTGTGGATTATGTTAAGGCTATCAGGCTGTATAATAACAGGTGCTTCATTATATCGTCAAATTAGAATAAAGATTGCATCAGTAATTGTTCAATAGTTAAGGTAGATGTGTTCTGCGCAGTTGAGACTTGTGGCTGAGAGCTTATTCCAGTAGACAGAACCTAGTTGCTATTCGTCGCGACCTCCCGGCTCCTATAACAGCGGATACTTCCCTCACTCGACGGGGAGCAAGATAACTCGCGGCAAAGTACACGTTGGCTTCCGAAGCTAACGTTCAGCGAGCGTAGTTAAATCCCTAAGCTGCTACCCCGTTGGCTGTTGTCTTGGCAGATGGTGGCCTAACTCAAAGGCCAGCCATATGCCTTGAAATCAGCAGTCATGTCAGTGAAGCAGGATTATGATGTGTCGAGTAGCCGTTTATCTACGTGATTGACATCAACCGTCCAGTTATATGCCTGGTTTTTCTCAGCATTACTTTGCGGGCGGCTAATTGTTGCTAAAAATAACTGAGCTGAAAGCTGGCGGTCTTGGCATTGAGGACTGTTTAATGACATGAATGATGTCCCCGCTTCTAAAATAATGAGATGTGCTATCTATATGTTGAACCTTTTATCAAGCCACTACCAGCTTTGATCCTTCAGACAAACTCTTGCAGCGCGAGACCAGATATCATCGTTATGTTGACAGACGCAGGAACTGCTGATGGAGGTCATCTGGCAGATCATCTAGACCAATTGGACATTGAAAACGAGGTCTGTTCCGAGTCTCAGCTGATACGCAGGAACACGGAGCAGTCTATAGAAAACGATGATGAGAACGACGAGGCGGGGAGAATCTCATACTACACGGGCCGTCATATCTATCTTGCGAGACGCGAGCTCGTCCTCGAAACAGATAAACCAGATATAGGCAATTCTCAAAGCGTTTTCCTAGCACACGGGGATAATGAGATTCTTCAGCTTAATAAGCTTCCTTCCATGTTCAATGAATTTGATCTTATACGAGAACACGCCATCGAGATCATCAAGACAACGGAACCCATGACTACCGAGCGGTCTATCCGGTTCGGATACCTCAGCGATCAGGCAATAGATCTTTCCGAACTTCGGGAGAGATGCTATGATGCAGTTCAGGCTGCTTTCATGGCTGCGGACTCTGCCTGCGAAGACCCCGCGGACCTTGAAGAGGATACTGGCTTGAATGAGCCTAACCTAAACTCAGAGGAGACTTTGGCAACGGAAGGAAGAGCAGAGGCTAAGGATAAGCCAGATCAAGCCTCATATTGCTGCTTCATAGCTCTTAACATGGCTGCGCGTGTGCTAGAGGCTTCGAC
Organism: Fusarium mundagurra; assembly: GCA_013396205.1. NCBI lineage: Eukaryota > Fungi > Ascomycota > Sordariomycetes > Hypocreales > Nectriaceae > Fusarium > Fusarium mundagurra. The sequence goes on along the minus strand of JAAOAN010000405.1, from coordinate 40,877 downwards.
AGCAAGGGAAATGGCTCAGAAGGTCTGCTGTGGTGCCAATTTGGATGATCTTATCTTTAACATTGAGTTATTCAAGCCACTGACCCAAAGCGAGCCATGGGAAGCGGATATGCCAGACAAGCCGGGATACCATCATGCGTATGCACTACTGGGGTGTCTCATGGCTACAGCATATGTCCACCAGTCTTTCGCTTTTGAGACCGTATATCTCGACCGAGCGATTGCCAACCTTGACATCGCAGTCCTGAAGATGCCAAACACCGCTTTCAAGGAGTTTCGCCACTATCTACAAACTGTACGGAAGGATGTGCAGCGATTACAGGTTTTGTTCCAACGCATTGAGATGGAAGATGACCCATCGATGAACTCCGTTCTCTGCGCTGTCTGCATACAGCTAATGCCTGTTATTGGGTTTCATGGGACTAAGTATCCGTATCACAACATGGACTTTGAGTCGATTTGCAAGAAAGCCGTGTTGCAGTGCAGAGTCTGTACTCTTTTCAGAGATACCACCGCTTCAATGTACCCACTATTCAATATGTCCTGGCAAAACATCCAGGAAATGAACTATAGCAATCGCTCCATCGGTCGACGTTGGTTCGGAGAGACCGATGATCTCCTGGCGGATGTCTTGTGGGGTCGAGATGGAGCGCTCAGGATCGAGCTAATTGCTCGCTATGCGTACAAGGAAGAGAAGTTCTATGCCACCTATGAACTATACTGCTTACCAGGTAGCTAAGAGCCCAGCCACCAAGAGTACCGATAGTTTGCTAACATGGCTAAGGAATTCCGCCGCCTTGGAAAGTCATTGGAACGGGAACACATATTCAGCATGATGTTACCTCGCCGGACACCTGGGATATCATACGAGGCTGGATCAGAAAATGCATCAATGATCACGAGAAATGCAAAGCTGTCAGTGAAGACAGGCCGTTTCCCACTCGTGTAGTGGCTGTTGGAGATGAAGACACGGAACCTCATCTGTTTAAACCCAGCCCCGACGATCATGGTCGATACATTGCTCTCAGCCACTGTTGGGGTGATGTGATGCCTCTGAAGACCACCAAAGCCACCTTCACCGAGTTCTGCCAGAAAGTCGAATTTGCCCAGTTTCCAAAAACATTCCAAGATGCCATTATTGTTTGTCGAAAACTTAACATCGAGTACCTGTGGATAGACTCACTGTGTATCATCCAAGATGATGAGCACGATTGGGCCGTTGAGTCTCCCAAGATGTGCGATGTATATCAGAACGCGTACCTCACTATCGCTGCTGCCTCAGCACATAACAGCAGCGAAGGGCTCTTTCACCAACGGCCTTTCAGCCTTCGAAAGTCATTCCCAACTGTCTCTAAAAATGATGGCAAAGTTGAAGAGGTTGAGATCTTCGCCCGACCGTGGGACTCGCAGTGCCATTGGCAGGATAGCATCGGCGATGGCCCATGGTGCCGTGACACCAATCCTCTTGAGACGAGAGCTTGGACATTACAGGAGCACGTACTATCACGCCGTATCCTACGTTTTACCGCTCACGAGCTAGTCTGGCATTGTCGCACGGCGCATCTCTGCGAGTGTCGCCCAGGGTCACATGCCAACAAAGCGTCGCTCAGACTCATCAACCTAGAGGCCTTGAAATCAGGCGAAGATTCCAATGATGGCTCACGGACTCTAGAGCCTTTCATTGTGTGGCTGGATATCATCGGTCCATTTACCAACCGTGCTATCACCCGCGACACAGACCGATTACCTGCTGTCTCAGGGGTAGCTGCTGCACTTGCCCCTTTCATAAAGACAGAGTATATCGCGGGTATGTGGAAAACTGAACTTAGGACGAAAATATGCTGGCACGTGGAAGAGGGACCAACTTCGAGGCATGAAGCATACTATGCGCCGACGTGGTCCTGGGCCTCTGTCATAGGACCCGTACGTACATCAGAGCTCTCTGGCATATGCGCACTGCCACAAACGACAGTGGTTGGAGTACATCATACGCTAGCGACCCCAAATCCTTATGGCAGTGTTTCTTCTGCAACGTTGACCATCAGTGGCATTTTGTTAAATGTTTCGGTGTCGAAGCTGGATCCGCGTCCTGACGAAGGGACGCCTTTTCAGATACATCCCCAGAACAGTTCACTTTTAGAGACGGATATGAACCTATCAATTGAATGCGTAGCATTTCCGGATATCTTGACGACATCGGAAGAGGCTCCGGAGTTAGTGGCTGGCGGCACTATCTGCTTTCTACTTGTTGGCTGCAAGGTGTACTGCCAAGGGTTTGACATCATGGTTGGCATTCTGCTAAGCCAGATTCCCACTGGCGAAGAGGATGCTTCAGGCCCTAAGTACCGAAAGGTTGGCACTGGGGAAATTAGACTAAAGGATTGTGACGAAGACGAAGACGAATTCAGGGAGAAAGCAGTTGACGGGCTAGGTTGGTATATGGCACATCATCTAGAACGCCAGGGCTGTGTACAGTCAGTCGTAGTAGTGTAATGGTCTAACTGGCACCCTTGCGTGTCTTTCTGGTCTCTACAATTCACGGACTTGTAGCTGAGATTTCGGGTCTCCGATGACCAGCAAATGACATGGAAATAGGGGGACAGCTAGAGCCGCCCTAGCTACATTTCTTAGAAAACCTGCTCTGATGTTAGTCTGAATTCTGATGACCGTGGCGTCCTGACCCCCAAGCCCACTCTATAACTCAATTAGAACCTAGAATGCGGATCGAGTTCGAGCTTCCTATATTCAATTAGCATAGGTATTCCAAGTCCGTTATAAGCCGCATGGAAAGGGTCACAAAAGAACGTACAGAGATTTTCCGTTCGATTTCCGTCACAGAGCGATCAAGCTCTCCCGCAATTTGTTGCTTTTTCTCTACGGGGAGTAATCTGAACCGCTCGCAGAGGTCTCCGTCTATGACGCCCTTGGCTGGTACGTAGTAACCGCGATACATCAGGTGGTCGCGGCCGACAAGTGATTGGTCTTCAGAACGCATTTGCGCCTCTAGCGCCTGGAAGAAGTCGGCGTCCTCGCGCGTGACGAAGGGGATGAGCACGCCGATCGTGCCCTGCAAGCCACTCCAGACGATGACATCCTGCCCACCCACGACGAGGCTGGTCTTGGTGATGCTAGTCGGTATATCTTGGGTAAAGAAATGTGCCACTGAGTCGAATCTTGTTGGTGCCCCATGCAGATGCTGCAGGGCATTGTCGAGGCGACTTCCACCATCTTTTGCCTCATGACTTGCTTTGTCGGGGCATCGCACAATCCAGAGGTTACCGAATTTATCACCCCCAGCCACTGATTCAGAGTCAATCATCGCCGTACAGGTTGTCCAGCGTGCAACTGTATCATCAACGAAAGGAATTAACTTCTGAGACTCATGATCGAACATAACCATCGTCACACCCTGCTGAACATCCCCGACGACGATACGGTTACCTAGAACGTTTAGAGAGACAATAAGCTGCGGCGCCACCTCGACTTGGACCTTTCGAAGCAACTGCTTCAAGCCCAGATCATATATCCGTAGAACCCTACCAATTCCTGCGGCTAGCCGACCTTGGAAAGCCACAAGCGCCATCGGAGGCTCCTCTACCTTGGTCTTGTGAATGAACTCTACCACTCTCCCGTTTTCTTTGAAGCGGTAAACATGGATATATCCCTCTGAGAATTGCCTGGGATTGAGGATCATGTCCTTCCCTGTGCCGACGATTAGGAAGTTCTCGCCATCCTGACCAGTGAATGGAACCACCGCAGCACTCATAGCAGCCTCGTTGCCTTCTAGCTCGATCTTCTGAAGGATCTTTTCGCCGACAGGATCGACAACACTTATACATGAGGCCCATCGGCCATGACCACGCGGATAGCCAAACTTCTCTGATGGGAGTAGTTTGGCCTCCCCTTTGGCTTGGCTTTCAGCGGCTTCCAGTAGCTGGGTACGTAGCTCAAGGCCCAGTGTGTTGTTATCCGCTTCGATCGTGTAGAAGTAGGGCCCATGGGGATGCTGAATAAAATGTCTTGGCGTGTAGGTCAGAGGCAGACACTTTCGCACCACGTTATTATGTAGATTGTCAATGGAGAAAATGCTAGAGATTATGTTAGCAAAGTACTAAGCAAGACTCCTCATGGCTTTGTATAGTAAGGGTTAAAGGTGTGTATGAGGGAAGACTTACTGGAGAGAATTGGCACGAATCGCGATGATGCCCTCTTCGCACTGCTCACTGCTAAAGCTCCATCCCCAATTCAGCTCATCACAATCAAGAGGCGTCATCATGAATCCTCGTTTGGGGTCGGCATACCCCAGCCAAGGTTTAGAGCTAAGGGCTAAAACACAGTTTTGCCCATTGACTGTTATCTGAAAGAGCTTGATAGCCTTGAGACCAAGGAACCTCGTCTGCGTATCTGATAGCTCTCCCGTGACTTCATCCAGCCTGGTTCGCAGATAGACGCCAGAACTCAGGCCGATGTGCAGGTACAGTCCTAAGCCACCCGATAAGGGGTCTTCCATCGCCAAGATGCTTAGCGCTGAGGGAGCTGCTGTTAGCGCTTGTATAGACTTGCTCTCGAGCGTGGAATCTGGGTCCAAGCTAAACATCCGAACAGTGCAATCCTCGCATCCCACCGCCAACATTGGACTTCGAAGTCGCCCTTCAGGAACTGGTCCTAAACTGAGACACATTACAGTGCTGGATATCTCTTTCTTCTCTTCGTATTCAGCAAGCGACCCATCCCCGTCTACTTCGAAATAGACAATCTCTCCTGAGCTTAGAGCAACTGCAATCTGCTGCTCATTTGTAGCAACAGCTACAATACTTCGATGTTGGGGAACAGGCCATTCGTTGATTTCCCCGGCCCGGATATGTCGTATCCCTTTAAGGTGGATTTGTACTAGCCCGTCGACCCCGATTTGCTGTACGGCAAGGGTAGTTACAGAGGTGAGAAAGCCCGAATCACTCACTTGCTGGACTTCATCTCCGACGCTCATGATTAAGGTGTTATCGGATGAGGTCAAGATGATATATGTGTCGTACTTGCCGTGTCTCGTTAATTTCGTGGTCCAGACGCCAGAGACTGTCCCCGGTAGCTCAGATGTCGCGACCTCGTTAATTTCTAGCCCATGCTTGAGCATCCGAAAATGGCTCCTTGCACCATTACCTGAGACTGAATAGATCTGCGGTGCGCCTTCGCCAGTTAGATCAGAAATCTTGCCGTCCATAAGAGGACTCAAAGAATCAATGGCTTGGACCAGAGTGAGATTCTCCAGAGGACGTGGGTAAAAGTAAACAGGCTGATACACAGCACGAGGGTCAGTAGGAAAATCATCGCTTGTAACTGAGGGCTCTGAATCGTCGTCGCCGAGCTTCTCGAATTGATAGAAATGGTGATTACCAGACTCGGTAGCGACAAAGAGAAATCCACTTTTGAGGATACATAGGCTACTCGCAACGGGGACTGTATCAAAATACTTAATCTTGATGCGCCGTACCTCTCCTGTCAGGCTACCCTCGTTTTCTTGCAGGTCAAACGTCAGCTTGAAAACGTCACCATCTTCTGTCTGGAGCAGAAAGAAGAACGCCTCAAGGCTATTCTTGAGTTTGTGCATCACACCACCAATAATAGTGCGTTTCCGTTGCATGTCTTCTGGAGGCCCTCGACGCCGTGGAATGGGGACATGAAGGGGGTCCTGGTTCGAGTGCCGGTATGTAATGCTCTCCTCTCCACAGACAAGGACGCCACTTGGGCCATCCTCGCCGCCAGCGACTTGGAAGAGTAACGATGCCGTGGATTCAACAGCTTCCGACCATTTGCGGACCACATGGTTGAGACCAAGATCCAGCTCGTAGTAAACGAGCTCAACGTCGGGAGTCTCTTGTCCAGAGGGATCTTGGTCTGACTCTGAATAGTCTATCTCAAGAGATGCAAAGACAGGATTCGAATATCCCACGTCCAGAGCTACCAGAGATAAGAGAAGGACTCCATGCTTGTTCGCTTCAAGGGGAGAGGATATGGTGAGTTCGGCTTGAGCGTTGCGATTGAGGATGTACACGAGCTTGCTCTTTTCAATGGACGCGATCATACAGGCTCGGCCTTTCGGATCGACTGCTAGATATTCACCTGGAACAGTTCGACGAACGCCAGACTTGCCAAACGTCTCTAATTGAATGCGAGAGAATCGGTTTTGAGAAGGTAGATATTCGAGAATGGCGATACGGCCAGAGTCGCTTGACATGATAATGTAATCTGAGAAGTTAGCTTTATGCTTGCAACTTTTGAAAGTCCACTATAGGCAGCTCAGATATTTTTAACTTACCTTTTGAGCTCCCCGCAAGGCGGAAAGAGACAACGGATCGAATGATGCTGAAGAGGTCATGTGAATGTAGCGGCTGAACTTTGCCGTGAGTCGGATCGGGGCGATGCAGGGTCAAAATGGAGCCTGATACAGTCAAAATTTGTTGCTCCTTGGTCCCAGAAAAATAGCCGACGATCGCCTGTGATATGGCTGTCGGAGGATTGAGCGAGAGTGAGTACAGAAACATATTCGATGTAGTAGCCATGATGATTTTCGGGTGAGAAACAGGATAAGATCCGTGTCCAGTCGCTCTTTGCGAGAAGCTAACGTTGGGCGGGAAGGTTTATAAGTAGCTGCGGCTGTTTTCACTGCGTAGGCTGCCGCTGTTGCTGCCTTGACGTCCGATGTAAAGCGCGGAATCGAAGTGGAATCATGTATGCGCGGATAAAGGAAGTCACGTGGGGTCAACAACAACAAAACATCCCCCCAGCCTCAGGATTACTACAACCAGAAACAATACATTATTCTCCACAGACAAACAAGGTCACCTTAAGTCAAAAGCATTGAATTAGATTATATTCTAATTATTATCATGACACGCTATTGAGAGATTCTCTGGAAAACACGCCACGGGCGACCCGCTGATTGGTTTAGGCACCAACGCCCAACAAAGTTCGCCTAAGAGCACTCACTCAGAGCACTTTTCCTCGAGATCAAAAGGAAATACGGGACTTGAAATGAACAAAACCTGGCGCTACGATATCGCTCGTTGGCAAGTCCACGATACTGAGGATGACTGCGATTTGATCATCCGATCTAATTCTGGGCATGTATTCTACTGCCATATTTGTCCCAGCCAGTTTATTCGATCTCCATCCGTCACAGCGCAACACTTCAAATGTCTTCAACTCTTAAGATCTGGTGAAGTCGAAATTGACGATTTCTACGAGGACGATGCATTCGAGTGGTTATTAGGTTGCTTTGAGCCATTGATAACCAATCGTTTATCATCCTCGGAGCTTGACGTCGTTGCTGAACCGACTTTGGCGGATTACTTCTTCCCCAAGCAAAGCTTTATCTGTAGCTTGTCAGCTTTGGATGATAGGTTGATGCCCCGAGAGCTTGACACAAAGGACCACTGGTGGAGTAGCCCCATCGTCAAGTTCGACGACGATTTCCTGGAGGATCTCAATACTTGGACGGAATGCTACACACCATCGCAAGTTCGGATATGCTACGCTGGACCAGACGAGAGTTTGATTAAGCCACCTAAGTACACTACGGTCACAAGTAAAGATGGAGAGCCGCTCACTTGCTTCTTCAAGAAGTTTGAACTCTCCTTTGGCTCACGACACGCGAGGCAAGAACTCATGACATTGAAGAAGATCATTGAAGCCAAGATACCCCCGCCCCCGGAAGCATACATCTGCCGTCTAAAGGGCGTAGTTCGGGAAGGCGGTGGCTTACTAGGGATGCTATTCACTTGGATTCCTAGCAAAGGCGTATTGTCGAAGGCCAGAGCTGCAGCGAGTCCTCCAGAGTTGAGAAAGCGATGGGCAACTCAGATCCAGAGATCAGTAGATCTTCTACACAAGAATGGCATCATATGGGGTGACGCCAAAGCAGAGAACGTTCTCATAGATCAGAATGATGATGCTTGGGTTGTTGATTTTGGAGGAGGTTACACCGTGGGCTGGGTAGATGAGGATAAGGCCGGGACACTCGAAGGCGACCGGCAGGGACTTGTGAAGATTCTTAATATGTTGGTATGACCCGAGTATCTTGGGGAAGAACTTCCTATGTAGCTGACCAACTGGGATATTCCATAAGGCCTTGTAAAGATCAAGCTTGAAAACTGGTGTAATGACCTAATATAGCTTGCAGTTCTTCACAGTCAGCTACCTGTGAGCAATGTTGACTCCATTCCGTAAATTTTTGACCACACTCTATTTAAGTTGTCTTATTTCATATATGCCCACACATTCAGCAACTTGAAGGAACACCTTGTCCTAAACGGCTAACAATTCAAGGTATGATTAAGGTATTGAAATGGGAACGTAAGATTAGCGAGTCATTCTACCTCTTTTCCCTCCACAGGTAATTAAATAATCCGCTCTTCTTTCCATAATCGACATGCCGATAGCGAAGCCCTGAAGAGTAATGATTTCGGCACAAAGGATCCAAGCAAGTCTCTGGTACACCACGAGGTCCAGCATATGAATAGGACTCTGGGCTGATTGCATGGAACCAATTGTGTCCCGGAATGTTTTTTCCTGACGCATTTGGCATCAATGTTCGTCTATAGCGGAACTTATGGCACTCATAGTCTTCCAAACAATCTTCGGAGGAAATCGATACTGTCTCGCCTGCCATTCGGTCATCGTGTACTCTCGCGCTCTTCCCGTCAAGTTCCCGTGCCATTTGCACCATACCAACTGGCAAGATATGGTTTCTATGCAGAGATCCGCCATTTATACCATGTCGTTGGAAGTAAGTTTCATCGACATCTTCCTTTGAGTGAATTCCGGATGATAGGTCAAGAAGGCAGTGGGCTTTGCTCCCTTCAGCCGTAACGGAAGGTAGCGCTCGATCATCGTGGTCATGGAAACGGTGGCTGGAATGCTTGCAGACTTTCTTAAACTTTATGCCATCGGGCTCTCTGTAGGCAAGACGCGCTTGCATCTCGTCCCAGGAAAATACTTCATGCGAGCATATACGAATATAGCCTGTCCTGGCAATGCATACCCGATCCGATTGTTTGAGAACCTCCTCACTTGAGAAACAGAGCGTTGGATGCTCAACTTTGCAAGCACAACAGTACATCCAGTCTTGCCTCGATCGTGCTGCAAATTTGCAATCCAGAGAGACACGTTTTCGCCGCCGAGACTCAAGCTCGGGTCGACACGTCTTGCAAATTCGTTCCATCCTGATGAGATCTCCGAGTCCTCCAATGTCTGTGCCAGCCCATCTTGTCTTAGATTCGAAGCAGTGGACCTCAGAGGGCCATGGTTTCATGCGTGTCCATTTCCCGCGGAAGCCCCCGGCACACCATTCACAGCAGCCGCTATCGGAGAAGACATGAGACAGAAACATATTGTCTTTCACGAGTCCTCTAAGCCGTTGGCATACCTGTCGGAGAACGAAAAACGCAAATAGTGAAGGCTTATCGTATCCCTCATACAGGTTTTTGATAATAAGCAAGAGGACCTCATCCGGGAGGTTTAAAAGGCGACTGTCTTGTTTGTCGATGACATCTTTCGTTTCTCCCAATACGTGTGATTTGACTCCATCCATAACTTCTTTGACTATGCTTCTGGTCCAGTCCTCGTCGTTTGGTTTGTTTGGAATATCACGAATATCCAATTTTGGGACTTCAGTGCTTGTGTAGATCTGCCCGGTCGGTTTGCCATAGACGCCTTTGAGTCGTCTCAGGGGCCACTTCGACGGGAGTGCTTGCTTGAGACAGACATTAGTGCTAGTTATTCATGAAGTTGATCAAACGTACTTGAAGAATTGTGGTATTGACGTTTTTGGCGGCAAGACAATCGAGACAGCCATTGCATTAACATTTTGACGTATTTTGACATCCCCAATGGCTTTAAAGGTTTATTTTTTGAGGTAGGCCATTTGTATGTGGGAGGGGGAGAAAGGTCAGAAGAGAGGAAGGGGAATAGGCGACTCTTTTATACTCTCCAAGCAGACCCTGAATGATGGTTTGTCGCGAAAAGTTAAACTTAGTAGATTTTGGTTCATTGGAGTTTCTGTGACACACAAGGTTAAGCGTTTAGGCGATTGGTGCATACTGATAAACAAGATGTGTGGCGAAGAGCTTAAATCAGCACATGGAACTTAGTCCCTGTAACTACCATCGGCCTTGTCTTTGCCGTCATCCTGGCTTTCGTCACCTTTTACAGAATCATTGATATCCGCTCCAGCGCTCAACAGCACAGCATGTCGTCAACAACCCTTGCCTCAAGTCTCGATATCCTTAGAGAACTAGGCATTCTCACCATCGATGGCCCTCTTGAGATTCAAGCCCCCTTTCCTTCATCAGCTCGCCCTTTAGCGATGTCAACAGCTAGACGGACAACATAGAACCTGGAATTGAAGAGAATGAAACCACAAGCTCTGGATCTGAGGCTCCCCAACACGAAGAGTTGTTGGATGAATTCTTGGACAGTATCTAGCGTGTGGAGAGACAACTTGCCCAGGTATTGGCAGTTTAGGAGAAAATAGCCAGGACCCTCGACAACATCGCAACCTTTGTCGAACCACCATCCAATCGGTCGGCGGTAAGCAAATGGAAATCAACCAGTTGAATGTCAGGCTTGCCTTGTAGCAGGAAAGAGTCGACAACTTGAAAAAGGTCAAAGAGAAGCCTGTGAACGATGCCGACCCTAAGTTGTCTTTATTTTAGACGACATTATATAAGTTAACCTAAGTTTGCCTAAATTTAGGATTAGGACCCTAAGGCTTGTCTAAGATCCCTGTGGAGCTCTTGGCAATCTAGTCCTCGGGCTGTTAGTGATCAGGTGCGTCATGGATCACCTCAGACCGTTTGATCATGAAGTCGAAGCAGTTCTTGAGGCGTGACTTGGAAATCATAATAATGGCGAGAATAGCAAGTAGGACGCCTGAGCCAGGGAACGGTGGTTTGGCAGACTTGGCGATATTACTGAAAATCCCAGACATCTTGTCCTAAACTGCCAGGATTTCGACAAGCAGTTATTCAACGCGATGGAAAACTTCGAGCAACTCCGTCATCATTTCATTCATGTTACCATGTTCGTCGGTGTAGGAGTTAACGCCATGCGTCCAGGGAGGGTAAGTCATAGAGGCGGGAGCAGGACATGTGAATAGAGTGGCACGATGCTGGCCATGGCTTGAGGCCAGAGTTGTTGTGGAAAGCGCGGTGTGACTGTGATCTTGGGTGACAGAGCGGGCATCAATCGCTCCGAAACTGGCAAAGACGGCAAGGATAGTAGCCAATATGAGGCTAATAGTAGAGTACTTCATCTTAATAGTGGTGCCAGCAATGAGCGATGTTAGCAAGCGCGAAGAGGGGAGAATGGTGCGAGAGTTAATAGACCCCACGGCTGATGGCTCACATCACGCGCCTCCCACGTATCAAAAATTGCTTCAGATTCACCCTCCAGTTTGTTGGCTGCATATGTCTCGTTGAAAGCTTACAAGCTTTAACCATCAATCTATCAACTTGATCCTCAAACGGTGGTCACTGTTTGTCAAAGATACAAGGATTACATTTTTAGGTGTCGAGGGAATGATAATATGGGGTATTGATATTTTCATCAAAGGTCTATTTATGCGGGGTTGATAAAGGACTATCAAGAGCTCACAGTGAGCTTCTTTAGTAATATTGTATAAGATCTTGTGTCTAGGCGAACACATATCTAATCCGGGCTTTATAAGTATCTTCTGATCTTCTCTTAAACTTTTCTAAAGGGCATAAATCCTCCTACTTATCACTTAAACACAAGTGAGATCAGCAGTTTCCTGGTCAAAAGTGCATCGATCGGTATGAGTAAAGGAGAGCTGTATTAATCATTAGTCAAAAAGCTCACGAACTTCAGACGTAAACCGATTTTCCACTTACGTTGATGAGACCACCATCGCCCTCAGTGAAGAACTGGTTAGGTGCAGCAATGTACATGCACTCGTAATCAGTGTTGAGGATTCCAAGTCTGAACTCAACGGAGGACTGTCCGTCGATGTTGGCGGGATCAGCAACAGAGAACGCTTTGTTATAGCACGCAGCGGCCTGGAAGCGTTCGGGATCGGGGTTGTTCGCCATCATGGTCTCGGTGGTCTGAACGGTGAAGGCTTCGCGGCCAGCGTCGAAGTTGGAAATGTCACCGATAAATGCAGCGGCAGCGCTGACGGCTTCGCTGACGATGGCAGAGACTGCAGCAGTACCAGCCGCGGTCAGAATAGCAATCGTGACGGGCTCACGCTTGCTCAGAACATGGCCAGTGTTCTTGACTGTGTCTCTGGTCTGGAGAGTAGTGGTGTGAAGGCCGTTCTCGGCTGGGATGACTGCACCATTGACAATGGCAGAGCATCCGGCGACGGCGGCGACGACTTTAGTGAATGAAGGCATTTTGAAAGTTGTAAGTGGTGGGTAAGTCACGGACTTGGTGAAAATTGGAAAGTTGGAGCAAAGAGCTGTGAAGAAAGAGAATGGTAGTAAGAGATGAAACTGCGCAGCAGATTGTGAAGAAGCGAACCGAGTTGATGAGTTGAGTTGAATTGAAGAATGATAACTCGGGAAACCTCGATGCTTTATAGCCTTTTCCTCACTTCTTGTCTGTGTATTCTTAGATATTATCCCCATTTCCTCGTCTCAAGCGATGCTGTACAGTTATCGGCATGACCGAGGTATGAGACAAGTGACTAACAACTCCATGGTCTTGAACCGTGTGTTTGATAAGCTTAAACTTTACTTCAGCAATCCTTGCAAGGAAAATGTCGGCTTTCAATTAAGCGATTTGCCATAAGGCATGTCTCATCCGTTTGACCCCAACTCCGCAGGCATCACGGGGTCAATAGGGCTGTCAAGTCTCAAACGTGCTATCAACAGGGTGTCCGAGTCATGAACCTCCCGGGTAAATGATGGACACTGGGAATTGTCGGCAAAACCCCGTGTTAGTCAAGCCGAACCAATCATGTGCCATTAACCAGGGCTACGCCCCGTTATTCCCTCGGCATCAAATGCTTCCATGTTAACGTCTGACGTATTTTTCAGGGTCCTCCCGACAAGGGTAACCCGAAACCAAGATCAAACAGGCTGGATATGTCAGTCAGTTCATCCCAACTAGGCAGCGTAGCATCTGTCCTATAGATCTAGAATAGTTTCCATCCCTCACCACTCTCGAAAAAGCCAACAGTTCGTATCACTAGCCCACTCGGGTCCAGACCTACTGCCAAGCTCGGGGAGACCAAGCTCCGGAAGCACCTGAGCAGGTCCAATGTAGTGATGCAGTCCCTCTCTGTTATTTTTTCCATTTCTTGGTCTGGCTAATTAATGCAAGTAGTCTAAGAATAAACTGTCTGGTGTATGTGGATAGCTTCAGGGGACCTGCTTTTAGGGGAGTCCGTTTCATGCTCGAAAACGTTACGTAAATATTATTAGAAGATGTTGACTGTAGACTTCTTCAGGCTGTACAGTATCTTTCAAAATTTAGCATCTTCAGTGAGTATTGATGCACCAGAATATCCGCGAACACTTGGGCTTGCGGAGTTGCAATTGAAACACGAAATTCTATCTGGTTAAATAAGTCCTTAGCAACAAAGTTTCTTGCAAATAATGCATCTAGCTCACAGCTCACAGCTTAAAGATTATAACACCTAACTAATCATCACAGTCGCTTCTAAAAGCTACCTTTGGCTAATTTGCAGGTAATGTCTTTCACCTTGTAACATAATACCCTATAGCTGCCCAAAGAACAATTATTACGCCCCAAGTTAACCTGTACCTGTGACCTGAATAATTCCTGTTATTGACTGTATCAGCCCGAAGATGATCGCCAGAAACGCAGCCGTTATCAAGGCCCATTTCGCCCACCACAGAGACTCTTCTCTATCATCATACCACAGTCTCTTGAGGCTCCAATCAGTTGGGTTCTTGGATATTTCCAGGATGTATGCCAGTCTCTGGTGCCAGACTGGATAATCTTGGAACAGTCGAGTGACCTCCACTTCCTGTGAGTCTTTATTGATGAGGCGATTTAGCCAACGTTCGCGACCACCCTGTGGCAGGAACCGCTCGTTGTATTCTTCAAGTCTGCTTCCAGTTGGAAAGAAGAGAAGAATAGAGCACATTGTTTCAGCGACGAAATTCTGGCTCAAGAGCTCGGCCGTCCTTTTCGTTCGTTAGTATGATTCCCAATCAACAGCTAATCGCGTGGAATGAATATACATAGTTTCAGATTGCTCTAAATATTTAAGGACTTCAATGTGGCGGAATAGAAGTATCTTCTTGCTTTGGATTGTGAGATGCTCAGTCATATAATCAGTCCAACCTATTTCTAGGCCGGCTTTCTTCTCAAGGTCAATAGCATTGAACCATAAGGGGTAACGATCGGTCAAATTGAAGTCGCTCAACGGACGGCCGGTTTGAAAACTCTCCAGAATATTATGAAGGCTTTGATTCCGTAAGAAGGGGCGTTGATTTGGTGGAACATATACGCGGCTCTCGCAGAAACTGACCCTAATCATTAGGAACAATCTGATTACTAGGATGAGGATTCCTTCAATCTCGTCATTGTGAATTGAGCTGGGTAAGACCTCCCGAACCGTTTTCCAGATATCGATCCGATTCGCTTTAGCGTTGCTGAAGACGACATCCCGAATAGTTATGATGTGCTTGAAAGTAACGTTTGTGTTTACCGGCCTTTGCTGGTTTTTCCGTTCTCGCTGTAGAAACTCGAAATAACCACAGTGGTCTCCGGGAATGAGTTTCTTTTCCGAGTACCACATTCGCTCAATAAGCTCTGCCTCATCGTTCTCGTTCAATGAAGTAGAGCTGTCGCAAAAGCGAATGCTTTGCCATCGTGAACGTTGCATCATGATGGCTAATGAAAAGAAGCATCAAGTTCAAGCGCAGCCCGCTTGAAGCCCCAAAAAGAACCCCAGAAATATTAGTGGGTCCCGAAGACAATCAATGGCTGCTGCCTGGGGCTGAATTGCTGTTGTACCAGCCACCTTGTCAGACAAGGCAGAAATGAGGCCCGACACCCCGCATCTTCGCCCGGTTTCAGTGAGGAAGTTGCTTAATATGAGGTTATTAAATCCTAGGTACCTGAGACTTACTCGATGAAATAAGAGACGGATTATCTGTTCAAGGGAGTATGAAGCTTGTCGAGGTGATATTATTGTGTCACAAGATTCGAACACAATTCTGCGACAACACGCAACTGTTGCTCCATTATGAGCACATCTAAGGCGCTGATCGAATGGGGTCACACAGTGCTCTCTCTCCCATCCGTCGAAACTCTTTACAATTATAGAGAGCGCGAGACGCCTAAGAGGTTCAATCCTGATCCGACACTCGCGGCCTTCCATATATACACAACGAACAGATCACGAAAACCACGTGTTCAGCCTCTGAAGAACAATGGTGCCACAGATGGCCGTTCTTGGGCCCTTAAATTTCATGATGCACGGAAGCATGTTGTGCATGAATGGGACAGTGATATAAGAGGACTGCGATTAAATTATGACGGTGGCGCATGGGCTATGTGGGACGACAACAAAGCCAGGTTTTGCAATCTATTGGAGAACAAACCGCGCTTCGCAAAAGCTATTTCGGATCCCAACTTACATCCTACAGGAGTCACGCCATTATGGGTCTTGCGTGGCTTCTTCATTGGGCCTGATGCCAGACGTTGTCCTCCTTACATTACAGTCATGTGCTCGAAGGAAAGCCTATCTAGACATCTTGTTGATTACATTCAAGGTAAACTTCAGAGCTTACAGGAGAACGATCTCGCCGACTGGGGAGTGACTCGGCTACCAAATGTTCACGTGTCCGAGTTTGGATCCCCAATTGAAAGCCCAGGCAGTAGCTCCGAGGAGCTTCCTCAACATGAAGAGAAAGACAAAAGTGCACAGGAAATTAGAATACATCTCACTGAGAGGGATCTACCAGTCACCATCCCAAGCGATGAGACTCGCGCATCCTGGGACAACCGACAGCATAGGTCCGGTATAAGATTGAGGATTTCTGAGGACTCAATAGTATACAGACAGGCAACTATCGGTGGTCTTGTTCAAGTTGGAGAAGACATCTTTGGATTGACGGTGGCCCACGTGTTCTCTTCAGAATACAGTGCGCAAAGATCTGATGTTCAAGAACAACAACAAAATCCCGTAACGGCCCCCAATCAAGACTCCGAAGCAAGGATGGGTGACAACAGTACGCTGAGTGGCCGGTGGCGTAACCCATTCAGGCAGAGTATGGTCTTCGACTGGGCGCTGGTAGAGATGCCGTCCATCGAAACTTACAACCCACGCCCTGAGGAATGGGAGGACGTGAATCTTGTGGAAACTATTAGTGGTGACTTCCGTCCCGTTCTAGTGATCCCAGAGATGCCAGTTAACGGTATACCGGTCGCGCTAGCTACCCCTGGGGCTGCTCTCTGTCTTCGGGGTATTGTCACTGGTGAGGACGCTTTTGTGAATATGCCAGGCTCCCCCAACCCTTACATCACCTGGGTATTGCGGATGGAGCAGCCTTGGCTGATTAGATCGGGGGATAGTGGATCCTGGGCATTCGATGCAGGCAGCGGCGACCTTCTAGGCATCCTTGTGGCGGGATGTCCTGAACTACACGAAGCGTATATCATCCCGGCTTATCAAGTGTTCGGTGACATCAGACGTACACTCGGAAAGGATGTCAGACTTCCAAATTGCTATCCCCTAACAGGGAAAGTTCATCAAGAACTGAGTCACTTGGAAAAGACCATTCTCGGTTTCAAGGCTGACATGAAGCTTCAGAAGGTAGGAATGGATCCTGTCAGTGTCTTGGAGTTGGAGAGAATTGAAAAAGGCGTTGCACCTTATTTTACTCGGGCTCAGACAGTCTTTTCTAAAGACCGACAGGACCCTCAGAATCATAGAGAGACGGGCTCCGGCTGGTGGACTCCAAGTGAACTCCAAAGCCTAATCAGCGAAGAGATGAAGAAATTCGAAGATAATTTCCACAGAGTCTGGCTCCCGTGGGAGTCTTTGACTTTTGATGACACACAACTCTACAAAGACAATCTTCGTCGATCACCACTCGAATGCTTCAACTTCTTTCTCAACAAGCTTAAAGATATCTGGTTTGGGCCTTACTCGAGAGATCAAGATCGCCATATCACAGTCTTAGCACTTTTATGGGTGCACTTGATACTCGGAGAAAGGAGCCTCAAGATTTCCAGCAGCGATGTTTCGACAGCTGGATATAATATCTCCCAAGTCATTGAGGACGAACGGAGGTCTTGTGCAAACTATTCTATAGTCGATCTTCCCAGAGATAGAAGATCCATTACGGCTGCATTCGTTAGAATTCAACACCGCCTTGAGGTTTCTATCTATATGGTGAAGAAACGTTGCTATGCCACTCTCCCTGACAAAGCACCTTTTGGTAAGTTATCTCACTACTGTCCTCCCAGTGATTAAATGTGGGGATCCGTCTCGCGCTAACTTCAAGATTCGGTAGATCTGGAAAATGTTAATAACCCTATGTTACTTGTTGCCGTGTTACTAAACGAGTCCGAGAACCGAATATTAGTTCTTGATCCGCCGATAGATGCCAACAGATCTTGGAGATTCCTAGGGCTTCCATGCATTCAGGTCAACGAAGCTCTGGATGAGGAACAAAATTTGGAACTCTTCTTGAGTACCAAAATGGGGCTTGAGAATACGTCTTATGATCAAGCTGAGAAGCTGGAGCTAGAACCACGTCACTCGAGGTTCTGGCTCGAAGGTCCTAACACATATGTTGATGTGACTGCCTATAAAGTCATTTTATCCGATGAAGAGTGGAAATCAACATCAAGTCGCTTATACGAAATGGATGTGGTAGGTGTCGACCTAGAGTATGCTGCAAAGAAGGTCTGGGGATGGCATTACATACGAATACTACAGTTTCTTGGTTATAATTAGGGTATCCAAGTTAAGAGAATAGGTTTTGTGTATAAGTCTTGGCCACCAAGCAAATCATCAGGTCGTGAATAAGGGAGAGTACGTGATTCAGGCTGAGACATAGAAAAAAACTCTGGCTGCATTTTTAAAGCGGCAAACAGGTTCAGTCAACAATCGCGGCGTGGTGATGACATAGGAACTTCTTGGAATACGACAGGCAAATACACAAAAAGCAAAGGCCGAGACATGAATAGACTTTCAAATTGATCCTTCAGACGCAAAGCCGTCCCCCGACTAATGATCCACGGGTTAAGGCTCACGTGTTGTACTTGGTGTTCCCATCTCGATTTTACCATTGCATCTACAACCCAAATCAAGAAGCAATGTTTTTAACTTCTTTGGCAATGGCTAGAACCCCAACCTTTTCACATGGGCATCATGGCCTGATGAATGGATTCTAGACCAGACTGTGCCCCTCACGACCCTTTAATAGACCAATGGATGACCATGTCCGAAGGCAAGGAGACCGACCAACAGCATGAGCTGACGTCACGAAAACCGCACGTGGATGTTGGTTGCGAATCTGGATAATTGCTGCCTGCCATTGTGTTGGCATCCTTGATGAACAATTCCATTGATCACCGGCCACTAGCCTTACAACTCATTGTGCCAACACACACTCAAAAGCCGCGCATAACACGACGATGACTCTAATTGAGAGTATTCTTGCCGTCCTTCCAAATGTTCCATTCCTTCCACCAGGGCCGCCCGGCGATGCGGGCAAGGATGCAAAGCAACAAAATAGTCCGCTGAACCGCTTCTTGGGAGCACCAGCCAAAGAGAAGAAGGGAGCCAACCCAGAAGTGTCGGAAAACAGTGATCAATCGTGATGGACTCCTCTGAGACTGCAACGCGACTGGCACCACTTGTCATTCCGAAATTATTGGCTGCGAGGTGCGTGGCTTTCTCAGGTTCTCACATGCTTCCAATGATTAAAACCGCTAATAGGTTTCAAAACACGCACGTCTTGTTGTATAGAGTGCGTTTCGAAACATCGAATCGATAGACGGTCAAGGAAGGTCGGCGCTTAGAGCCCGAGCTGCAGATAAGGACAAGATGGTCAGAAAGCATATCCTGGTAGAGATATAGATAGAGCAATTGGCAACAATTGAGAAAGTGCCAGTTCATGTGTTCGCTGAGTTGGGTGCTTCTCTGGGTCTGGGGCTTGCTCACTGGGGCGGCAACTTTAGAAAGTGAGGTGTTTGTTGGTCCAGCTTGAAACGGGCCACGGCCAACACTTCCTTGCGCAGCTGATAGCCAATGCAGCCACGAACTTTATTTCTCATCGCCCATCTCATCAGCAAATAGCTCTCCAATTATGGACAGACTGATGAGCTGTGCAGGCCATATAGCCCCCCTCCCGGCCAGCGGTAGCCTCTCACGCGACGCGTAGTTATTAATATCATGAAACATAGTGCCCATTGAGCGACATGTAACTGGACTGTTCCTGTTCAGTTAGTACTCTGTTTTGCTCATTCATAAGCTATTTCAGTACCAGACAGAATCAACGTTGGCGATGCAAGGTGATTGTATGCCTCCATGTTCTGTGATAAGGTTGAGGTTAAAAAAGGCTTCAGCCCCAAGGCCACAAAGGTAAAGAGAACCAATAAATGCATTGCTCACTAGTTGTGTTAAGAAGTATTCAACAATAATCGACCACATGTGTTCATGAGACATAAGAATATAGATACCCGCCAATGTCTATCACGACACGAACCCTGGCCACGTACTAAGCTATTCTGTTGATCTAACAAAACGGGTTGACACCATCGCTTTCTGCAGCACAATGGATTTAGCTGGGTAGTCGCTCGATATCTTCCTCAAGCCACCAAACAAACAATAGTCAATCACTTTCACGCCACTAGGGTCACTCCCCCCATTACATCTGAGTTCTTGAGCCACATTCTCATAGTTAGCAAGATGAACATGGCCCTTGACCGTGAAAGCTTGGAATGTATCTGTAGCCCGTCGCATAAGAATACCAAGCTTATGAGCCTTTTTGCAGAGCTCTCTGAGATTCTTCCTTCCTCTTTCCTTTAGCTTCGTGTTATTTGTCTCAGCTGGTTTGAGAATTTGCTCAAGATATAATGCATATGCCTCTGGTTCATCAGATTCATTTTTGAGCAGATCGATACAACTAAAGGTGGCACGGCTCCAGGTGGCCAATTCCTTTTTTCCAGTTCCTAAAGACATGATTATTAGCTCCGGTAATAACTAGTGTTTGTAGGTACGAAGCCATACCGTCAAACCAAGTGTCTCTCATAGCTTCCGATAAGCGTCGTTCTGTTGTTGCGAGAGCATCCTGAAGATCAGGGTAATGCCTTCTGATATTGCATACTCCAAGCGTGTTCGGAAAGAATTGTCGTCGGATGAGGCGGAAGAGATAGCTTTGAATAGCGTCTTGTTGACGCTCTGGATCAAGACCCTCGATCTCCTTGAAGAATGCTTTACCCTCTTTAGTCGTGGGATCCTCGTGTGTGCCAGGGTTAGTGTAGAGTCTACGGGCAACGTATTGCGTCGTCGCGCGTACCTCAGAGAACAAGGTCTCTATCTCGCTATCAAGGACAGGGTTCCCATCATCTGGAATGATCATATTGCGGAGCTGGTCTGCTCGTAGTTGCGTTTCTTTCAGTTGCTTTTTCAGATCTGCTAGCTCCAAGTCCGCCATCTCCAGCTTTTGGGTCAGCTGTTCGACTTGCGCACAATCCTCAGACTCGGGAGTCATCAATCGCACTTCGGTACTGAGACTTTGAGGTGATTCAAGTGTAGATTCCTCTTTGAGCGATTGAGGCTTCGTCTGGTCGTTAGCAAAACATTCTTTCAAAGTCGTCCGAACTGTCTCCTTGATGTTGTCTAAAACGGCTTGTTGAGATTGCTGGTGTTCTGCGTTCATCTTGTTGATGCATGAAGTAAGGTCTCGCTCCCAGTCCGCTCTCAAGTCGCGATGTAGTTGACTGCGGATGAGATTCATGCTGGTTGGGCCTTGTAGGTCCTGCCAGTCCATTGCATCACTTCCCTTGTCAATGTACTGCGCCATGTCGTTCCGCGGTGGCGGTTGATGAACGCTAGCGAGTTGCGAACAAGAACGTTGTCTTCTGAGACTCCCAGTGAGAGGAGAGAAAATTGCCATCTTTGACTGAGGAATCCAAAGTAGTGATAAGGCTTTGCTGGGAGGTGATGCTTTCAGTTGATGGTGCAATCGGACGTGATATGCGTGGGTGCAGATATTTATAAATAGATTGCAAGCTGGTGACTCTCGTCGTTATGCGGCATTTTTGGCGAATAAACAATCAGTGCATGTGTTGGACGAAATTTGACACCATTTCCAAGGGGAGATAAGATGGTGTGGTGAAAGAGTATCAGGTGTGGCCGACTCTTGGCCGCTTGGCAGTGTTGAGCGCTTAGACAGGAGACGGGGCAGAGAAAGTGCACGAGGATGCCTCACAAGGCGGATTCTAAGCTTCTTTATCTGAAGACAGGTGAATGAAGCGCTTGGTCATAAGTTGTTGGGCAGTACTGAAACTTTGCACAGTACAGCCATTGGTTGAAACAAACGTTGATGCCGGCCGCGAAGGATAGCTCAGCGGTCAGTCTGCACAGCCTCACACACCGTTTGAAGTTGTTCAATGGTGAAACATTCATATGCAACATTTAATCCTTTCTTGTATCAGCCCAGTCTGTGATTATCTTATACTCATTCTCACCGCTGAGTCTCTATATCACAACAGGTAGCCCATTGCTTAGCAGTCATAGAAGACACAAACCACAAAGAAAAACAACCTTGAATCACTCTTCATTTACGTCTTCAATTTGTTAAGAATAATATTGACTAGAAATGGCATTCCGGTTCGCTCCACTGTCTAACTCGTCCAGCAAGAGGACATACACTACTGAGGATGCTTCTGCCAGCTTAGGCGCTATGGGCCTCGACAACCAAGACAGACTCATCATCGCGCTTGACTTTGGAACGACATACTCAGGTGTCGCATACTGCTTTTGCAACCCCTCTAACAAACCTGATGTCAGACCGATCGTTGACTGGGTTGGTAAGTTGACCCACCAGCATGATATCCTCAATCGTCATCAATACTGACTACTGTGTAGGGCTTGAGGGTCGCACCCAGCCCAAAGTCCCCACTGCTATCTTATACGATCCAAAGGATAGCACAAAGTTCAAATGGGGAGGTCAGCTCACCTGGCGCGATGACCATGTCCAAGGTGTCAAACTTTTGCTGGACTCCGAGCAAACCAGGCCATCTTATCTTCCATCAGGCAGTACAAAATGTGAGAAGAAGAGGCTTCCCAAGGACTTGGTTGATGTTGTAGCCGACTTTATGAAGGCCATGTATGAGCATGCCTTGGAGAAGATTGGATCCAAGGTGCCTCGAGATTACCTGGACCTTTGTGAGAAGTCGTTTGTTCTCAGTGTCCCAGCAGTTTGGTCTGATAAAGCAAAGGAGAAGACCATTCAAGTAGGTGTTGCGTCACATCCGTCCCGGTCGTGACTTCTTGGCTTTTTTCACTCTGCTATTGTCTCTGACATCTTCCAGGCCGCCAAAAAGGCAGGTGTTTATCCTGTAACTCTCGTCAAAGAACCTGAAGCTGCAGCTCTTTACACATTCATGACCCAAGAGCGAGCATTAAATGTACGTCACATAACCCATGTACACGGGGTCTCGGCACTAATGCAACTAGACGGGCGACTGTTTCGTCGTCTGCGATGCCGGAGGCGGAACTGTTAACCTCATCTCATATGAGATCGTCTCAACGGAGCCAACTCTCGATCTAGCAGAACTAGTCCCTGGCAAAGGTGAGCTTTTGCCTCTTATAATGACTCCTTCTGAACTCTAAAACAATCATAGGTAATATGTCCGGATCGCTGGGCCTGAACAAGCGCTTCGCAGAGGCTGTTCGAGACCTGATTGGAGATGAGGAATGGTTTCGTCTGAAGACCCTCAGTGCGTGGGCGCTAGCCGAACGCCAATTTGATCAAGAGATCAAAACATCGTTCACAGGAGACTTGGACGATGAATTCATTGTCAATTTCCCAGGTGCCCGGCTCGAAGATAATGTCGATGAGGGTCTGGAGAGAGATTCTTGGTTCATGTCTGGGTAAGTTGCCTCTACCAAACACATTATAGAGACTAATGTGGGTGGCCTAAAGAAAAACTGTGCATGATATCTTTGAGCCCTTGATTTCAGATATCCTTCGGCTAGTCAACGATCAAGTTGAGGCCGCTACAGAGGAGAAGGGGGACAGCTGTATTAATGTTCGTTCGGTGTTCATTTAATGTTCTGTACTGATCATTTGAAACAGTGCATCTTTCTCGTGGGCGGTTTCGGTTCTAGCCAGTACCTAAAGAGCCGAATTGAGGATGAGAACCGAGATATTCAGGTATTAGACTACGTCAGAGAGGAAAATTGCAACAGCTAACAACGTTAGATCATCCAACCTGAGGACGCATGGGCAGCTATCGTGAAGTAAGTTGCCTTTGAAGTAGTGTGTCGTCCGATCTAACGTCAGTTCAGGGGAGCAGCTCTCAGTCGGCTTTCATATGCAAACGTTGTATCAACCAAGGCGACTCGTCACTACGGAGTAAGTGCGTATTCCAGGTACGAGCCTGCAATCGATAAAGGTCGACCAACATGTATCAACCCGGTGACCGGCCGTCTCAGAACCCGGAGAGTAAGTTGGTTTTCGTTCCCAAAGACTCTAAAGCTAATCATGATAGCAGATGACTTGGTATATACTCATGGGTGAGACTCTAAGGCGTGACCGTGACGAACGGTATTCATTCTCTCGGCACATCCCAAAATCCTACTCTGAGAATGACCTCCGCTTTCAAGATACGCTGTGGATGTCGGAAACCCAAGTTCAGCCTCAGCATCCTACCAAGGATGTCAAGTCGAACTGCGTCTTGAAGAGTGATTTGAGTACACTTGACAGTTCGAGGTTCAAGGAGGTTGTTGGATTTGATGGGCGGGAATGGTTGAGGGTCGAATATGATCTTGTTATCTCCACCAGAGACGCTGCGATGAAGTTCTGGCTGGAGTTTGATGGTAAAGAAGCAGGATCGATTCTAGCGACGTACGCATAGTTGGTTCACATCCCTGTTTGACAATTTGCTATCAAGAGTTCATTTTCTATTGTTTACAAGTTTATGCTTCGCCAATTTTTGTTTTTCATTAACGGTATACAATATTTCCTATATCAATCATCAACCTTCCATTCCGTTCCATTGATGTGTAACTCTAATCGAAAATATCTTGCCAATTGTGATTATGCTCCATATGGACCTTGACATCACCCCATCCCTCCACGCTCTGAAGTATAGTCTTGATATCCGCAATGACCTCATGCCAGCGTGTCTCATCCGACTCATCGAAAAACGAGATATAGATTGTTGGAGGATTGTCTTCTGCAATTGGAATCACTCCATACTGGAAGAAACCCAGAAGTGACACGCAATTCTTAGTCGCTTTGAACGACTGGAGGCATTCATTGATTTTGCCACGGACCAAGTCCCAGCTGCTAATGAGAGATGTATCATTGGCCGGGCAGAAGTAGATCCCCTGCTCAAGTTCTGGAGTGATGATCTCGATATGGATATCGCCTTCGCTGATAGATGATGCTTTGGACAACTCAGCCACTGCCCTAACCATTTCTTGGACTGCTTTCTCCCAGATGGGTGTCCTTTCGGAAGACCATGGTGCAACGATTAGGAGAGTTGGTATCGTGGATCGCATCTTGAACTGAATCTTGTTGTCCATATCTTCGATAGACAGAATTTTATGCTTCTTGGTGATGGTATGTGCGTGTTTGAGAATGTCTTGCGAAATCTGTTGCATTGGCTCTGGGAGACTAGCATCTGAGGTCTCCAAAGGAAGCGTGCGAAGTTTTGGCCACGCTACCCGCTTCCACCCGGCAATGACTCGTGGTTTTGTGCTAGCTGGTTTGGAACTTGTGGGTGCCATCGTAAAATGTTTAGAAGGAACTGTGTAGCTGATCTTGTGAGAGGTGATCGATTAGAAGTGATGGTGCTTGGAAAGGGAGGAGAACGCAGCAATGATTGCGTTGCAGGCATTATATACTCATGGTGCAGCCACAAAGTTTAGCAAACTTGACATACTTCAGCAGTCTGAACCTTAAGTTGAGCTGCTTGCACGGCGTTGAGTCACGCCCGAGAAAAGTGAGTAACACGGTGATATAGGGTTTGGTGGAAGGAGGGGCTAGAAGAAATTTAAACTCGCGAAAATGGTCAAAGAGCACATTTCGCCATCGAGAAGGAATTTACTCAGTCCACTGGGAGCAAGAAGTGAAGTACCAAGATTCACTCGACTATAGTATATAAAGTTGTATCGAACTTATCTCAGTCTCTTTTCCTTTTGTCCAAGATCCCAAGTCTTCATGCGTCCGTCGCAGCCAAAATCACCTCGCCACCCCTCTCAGCGCCGTCATAATACAACTTTTATATCTCCAGCCTGATGCTCTGGACTTCGCAGCGTGTAGAACTGTTGAGCTTAATCCGTTTCTCCATCCACTGCGCCGTGATCGTCGCCCCGTAGAGCATTAGACATCTGGTTTCAGTCCATAGTTAGCATAAATGAGGACGCCAGCTGTCCTGTTGATTTCTGATCAGATTTTGACGATAATCGCTGGATCGTGGGGTAGATGATCCTCCCCACACGAACTATAATAAGGAACGGAGAATCGTGGGGTATCTTCCGTTTGGGACATTACGCATACTAACTGGGATGGTACGAAGTTGAACACACAGACTTTTGTTCAGGCTGTCAAGTACAAGTGTGGTGGGACTAGTGTGTTGAAGAAGTATCTGAATGCATCTGGCAATGCTATCAAGAATCCGGCACAACAGTCATGCTAGTGTGGTTTGACGGAAACAATGTCCAGGTTGAAATATAGGATTGCAGCTACGGGTTTATTTGTAGATGAAACCGATGACTGGGAGCTTTTGTTTACAACACTGGACGTATTTACTGTAGAAACATATCTGTGAGGATATCTTCTACAACTGGTTTCTCACTCTTCTCCTCTTGGTTCCCCTAGACGGCTCTGCTTCTGGCGCGTCTTCGAGCTCTCCTGACTTTTCCATCCTCCTGTTGTCATTCCAATAATAAAATATCATACCTGCGACAAGTACAATACTAGCCGCATAAAGACACAAGATCTTTAGAAAGCCATTGCGATAGTATGGCGCGTCACTCTTCACAAAGATATTCTGTCCAGCGAGTCCTCCAACGTTGGACCCTGCAACAGCCAGCGCAAGTCCGATGCAGCGGACCTGTGGATCTTCAGTGTTGATACTAAACCACGCATCGTTGAGACTCTGAGATACTGCCACTCCTGAACCCAAAAGTGTCAGGATAGCGTACTTCATCCAGACGTCGGAACTCCCCACAACAGCGAATTGAACACCCGAAAAGACGAGTGAGTACACGCCGCAAAGGAGACACAGAAGTCCTCGAGATAATGTCTTGTCGCTGACCCAAGATACGAGAATTGCCAAGATACACACGCCAAAGTTACTAACGGCGGCCAGGAAGCTCGCGGTAGATGCCCCAAAACCAAGGTTCTTGATGATAGTGGGCGTGTAGAAAACCAACCCGCCTTTGGGCGTGATTGAAATAGCGTTGATGCCGAAATGGCCCCACATTGGAAAGCTGGTCAAGAGAATGCGCAGCGCAGTCTTGGGACTGATGCCAGAAAGTTTGACCTCCTTGCGCGGGTCATCAAGAATGACGCGCTTGGCCAGGATGTCCCTCTCTTCAGCGGTAAACAGGTCGAACCACTTGACGCCTGCCAGTGGAAGCGTATTGGTCGTCGAACGAGGCATGATCAAGATGAAAACGAATCCAACGATCAGCGTGAAGAGACCGTCAATGATGAAAAGCCACTGCCATTTCTTCAACCCGCTCGTCTCCGGGATTCTAAAGATCAACCCCGCAAGAAGTCCACTCACACCCGCAGAGCAGTAATTCCCAACATACACCAACGTAGCTCGCATCGCCATCTCCTTTCTCGTATAAAACGACGCAAGAATCGTCAGCGCAGCAGCTAAGTATCCGGCTTCCCACATCCCCAGCAGGAATCGCGTAGCGTAGAAACCAGGTTTGTTGTGCACAGCTGCTTGCGCCGTTGCGATAGTTCCCCAAGCCAAGATCTGAATAATGAGCCAAAGCGCTGGTCCGATTTTGGATAGGACCATGTTGAAGGGTATTTCGAAGATCACGACGGCTGCGAGCATGAGTTGGTTTCCGGTGTTGACGTTGTCGTTGTTTATGCCGAGATCGTCGGTGAAACTTGTTGTCATGGCGTAGCCGACGTTTCCTCTGTCAAGCTGGAGGGCGAAGAGGCCGAGCATGAGCATTGGTAAGATGGTGAAGTCGATTCTGGTCAAACGAGTTAGTGACGGGGCATGATATTGGGGAAAGATAGACTTACTTTCTTCTCAGCTTGACTCCAGCCTTTTCTGTCCAGTCACAGATTGGCAGTTGACTTTGTGAGTCCTCCACACCAGTTTTCGCAATGGAAGCGTCTGCTTGGGCCTCATCTTGGGACGCCATGGCAGCCATGGTAAGAGGCTGGAAGTCAATGAATTGGGGTATAAGCTATACAGGTTGGGGGACCTTGGTGATTTATAACTCACCAAGTTGCGGGCAATTGTGTACGAGTGGCCAGCTGAATGCCCCGCTCCACTGACGTGTTGAAGATCCATTAACCTGCCTCGAAATTGAGATGGCTGTCGAGGATCTGCACAATTGGAGTAATAAATGCTCTGAATTGGGTTCAGTGCGTTATCTGATCGCCGGCTTGCGGCCCGGGCTAACTACTGTAAGCCAGTTGATCCATCTTCGGTATAGTTGCTTTGATCAGCCAACCACCAACTGAAAAGATGTGGAAGCATGGCGATCTGGTGGGACCCCGCTGGTTATGGATCGTCGCTTCGGAGTCGAAGATCAATTTTCGTACATCGGCATCTTTGCCCTGCAGAGACAATTGAACAACTGCTTGGTCGCGGCGTGCCACGTGACGTCCACAGCTTCCCCGCTCTTCTCTCAATCTCTCATTCTCACAATATCACCGTCAACCAGGCCACGAGAAGGAATGACACCTCGGATCCCTACAATCGCGGAAATACGCGCATCCACCGAAGTGCTCAGTCCCTCTGATGCGTCGGCTACTGTTGTGAAAGTTGGCGAAAACTTCGCAGTCAAGTTCGGCCATACCGTCTCCTCCGAAGAAGCTGAGGCCTTCCAATTCATCTCATCCAACACCAAGGTTCCTGTACCGGAATTCTATGCGACGTTGGGTGAAGTTCACACATGGGGATCTGCAACCTAAGAATATCCTTGTCAGAAGTACTGGATTGAATTATCCTCCTTATGAGATCAAAATTATAGACTGGGAGATTTCAGGTTGGTATCCCGAGTACTGGGAATTTTGCAACGCTACGATTGCCGGTCGGTTTCGGCCGGACTGGCTAGATCTGGTGCAACATATCATGCAGGTCTACGTGCCAGAGTACCTAATGCTCCAGACAATCCGCAGCCTTCTATTCTATTGAACATCACATTACTAGTCCGGCAGCTCGCTTCAGTAGACATCAGCATGATATCACAGCAGACCTCTATGCTAGTTAGCATATTTAGCTTTATGTATTGATCGTATCATTTGCATATCATCCTGATCTTGTCCTCTTCCTAAATCCCCCAGCCTTCGTGAACTGAATGGTCTCGAGAATTCTCCTGAACCAGTTCATAACCCAACGCCTGCTAACGCGATGCGCGTTGCGGTTACTGCCACCGCTCAGCAAGCAGTCAATTGGCCATGTCTTCCCACCAAGTTGGGAAATCTCGTGACTCAACGCAGCCATTCACGCATTTGTGCCCCGCACTTCAATAACCAATATTCATGCATGCAGGCCAGGTTATGTCAAGGTTCTGACTGGACCACGTATACAATTCGCAAGATTGCACTTTCAACACAGCCTGATTATACAGTCATATCACACAGCCACCACAATGCTTTGGAACCCGGCGTGGGCAGAATTCAATCAGTCTATTAAGTGAGCGTCGTTTGCCATTTCACCAAACTTCGAGACGTCTCTTACTGTTACCCATAACTGCCATCTTTGAAGTCTGAACCTGTGCACAGTCCTATTTCCACCATGGCCGAAGCTTTCGGCATCGCCGGCAGCGCTTTCGGAACAGTCTCCTTGGGTATCCAGCTATTTACTGAGATAACCAAGTATCTCGATAGCGTTGAGGGCCGGGATGAAGATCTCGAGCGCGCGAAGAATTATGCGCGGGACTTTCAATCATCCTTAATCGCACTGAGGACATGGGCTTCTGTAACGGGTTTTAGCGATACCGACCTTGAAAGAGCCATCAACCAAGGCCAGACCAATTGTGCAGGGGCCATCAACACTTTGTCAGCGACGGTTGCAGAATTAAAAGGCCAGGATCCTATACCCAACAGTCGCACTTCGAAAGTCAGGAATCTCTATGTCAAACTCAAATATCCATTCAAAAAGCAAAACTTGGAGAACTTAGAGAAACAGCTGTTCAATACAATCAGCGTTCTGAAGTTCGCCCTGACAATTTTGCAAGTGTAAGAGAAATGCTACCAGCATTACGATAGATGCTAAGTTCAGTTAGAAAGAGCACCTATATTACTCAAATGTCCGTCCAAAGTATGGAACGGGCTCTGTTCCGTCGACTTCCTCGAGTTCCAGATCCTGATAGCGCAAATTATGACAATATGCTCCCTGGTAGGGATGAGGACATCGCTGAAGCGGCCCCCGAGAGCGCCATACGCTTGCCAAATCCCACATCCACGATGCCGGTGTCGGGAATTAGGTCAACAAGATACCAAAATGGGACAATGTGGACGATGACTTCCTTCTGCGTCTGCAGAAAGAACTTTAAACGGCGCGAGCGGCGACAATGGGGCCCTTTCATTCTCGAAAATGAAATGAGCTTCACAGACTATCATTCACCTGGATGCCCACTTTCAACGCAGGAACCCCTAGAGCAACAATCAAAACAGACATTGAAATTCCCTATCCCTTTTACTGGAAGACGATGGAGAGCCGCCAGCCAATTTTCGCTATTCTTTACAGCAGGTACCGGTGGCATGGGTTTCGGTCAAAACCTTGCCTGGGTTCAAACGGTTGACAGATACCAGTCCCCTTCCTTCAGGATTATAAGCGTAGTGATACACAAATCTCATCGCCTTACCAATGATGATAGTGAAGCATTCTTGTTGTCATGTTATAGACGACTCAAGTGGTGTTTTGCTAAAAAGAGGGCTTCAATTACAGATGTTGACCAATATGGTGAATCGATTGTCGATCGAATATGCCGCTTGACTACTGTATGTTTCTTATAGGCTTCGGTCTAGCCCAAGGCTGACTTGTTTCCCCTAGCTTCTTGACTCACGCAGACCCTCTTTCTATGATATAGCTCTAAAACTCTTTTGTATGTTGGCCCCTTTCATCAATCCCGCCACACATCTGGTACCGAGAACAAGGTATGTCGTCACGAAATTCACAGAGACATGTAATTTGTAGAATTTATTTTGGGGATGTAAGACTACTAATTGAAGAATCCATGTAGTTCACCACTCCTTGCGCAACTTTGCCAAAATCTAAGAACACCAAATTCCACCATATCTGGCAAAGTAATCTCGTCTCTTCTGTCCAGGTGCGATGACTCTGCGGGCCAAGGTTGCCAATCTCCATTTCATCATTACAGCCTTCGGGAACATTTTGACTTAGTTAAAGACTTCCCAGAGATATCCAACTGTGAGTAGTGTGCTACGAGACTCGCGTGACCAGCATTGATTCCTGAGCATTTCTAACCTTGACAGATTTGGAGTATGGTCAGCTCAGTAGGCTCATCGTCATGGAAGATGGCTACAAGGTTCAAGACCTTCTGGAGAAATATCCATCATCTATCAAAGAGATCAATCATCTTGGTCAGACGCCTATCCACATCGCGGTTCAGACTCAGAATGCGAAGATCTTGAGCTTGCTTGTCAATCATGCAGATCACAAGGTGTTAAACACTAAAGATAATAACGGTCATTACGCAATCGACCATGCGATTGATTCATTATGTCATGCTCTGAAGCCCGGAAAAGAACCGGGATCGACAGTATGTAACGGTTGCGAAGTCCTCGATGTACTACTCCGCTCTGAATTGGCGATTTTTACATGTTCTGTCCGACGAGCCATGCATCTACCGTGGATTCACGACATCCCTATCTGCATAGAGGGCCAAAAGAATATCATCCGGAATCTAGCTTCTAGAAGGAAGGAGCTGAAAGCACTAGCACAGCGCGAGCTCACTCCAGTAGAAAGACAAAACTTGAGATTCTGTCAAGCTGGTACTCTAGATCAGAAAGCGGCCCAGACCCAGCGACTTCTGGAGGCAAAGAGATGCCATGTTCCAGTGCGTCTGAAAGTTTATGACAGTGCTGAGAGTCCAGAAGATTCCAAATCAATCTACCTACTTATCTCTCATGGCGATGTTGCCGAATCTGCCTTGCAAAGTGGCTTCTTTATGCCAACGACGTTATTTGATGACGTATTTCGCTTACTAGCGGAAAGGCTGAACCATGGTTATTGCGGCCCCCAAGATCAAATGTTCTTGTTCTCATCATATATCTGTTGGTTGGTTGATCATGGGGGGGACCTCCACTCCACTGTCCCGACTCTATGGGGCCGTACAACAGCAGCGCACTACTTCATGACTTACCTCGGCACATACGAAAACTCATTTAGACATGGACTTCGGGCCCCTCTCTCTCCCAGAATCTCAAGCATTATTTTTGAGGAAGATAATATTGACGACTGCCAATGCCAATGTTCCCCAAAAGGATGTACCCCTTTGACCAAATTCCTGGCTGTCATAAATTGGCAACAGCATTTTATTCATACTTCTGGGGTTGCTGTGACAATAAACCATGTCCTTGAACACCTTGAATATCTGTGCGATATACTGGGCCACACTGGCTACGACCTAACAAAGGAGTATTGGATTGACAACGCCGTTGTGCGTCACTTTACCTTTTTGATTCTCGATCTTCGTCACACCTGTTGCTCCTTAGGCAATGCCTGTGTTATCAAGGTCTCCGGTCCATTATCGACAGGAGATCGTCACGAGATTGAAGAGGAGGACAGATCGCGACTAGAGCTGCTTGAACAACTCGTTTCGGAGTTTGGAAGAGAGCGTGGTAACTATGCTGATCTTAAATCATTTGCACGAGAATATTGGGTCCCTAGGATGGAAGCTGTTCACCATGAAATCGAGTCATATGTTCTGACCGAGTCTCAGCGACAGTCAGCTGAGGCAGTTGGAGTCGTATGGGAGTGTTATGGCCCACAGCTTCCATGCGATGATAGCTTAACGGTAGATACTAAGAACGAAGAGGAGGTAAGTGAGCTGGAGAGCATTCTGAGGAAGCTCGATGAAATTGCTACAGATCCTGCAAGACCAAGTCTTGTATAGCTGAGAGCTTCATTCAGCAGAGAGAACTTAGTATAGCCATGGCCGGTAGTTAATAGCAATCTGATTATTATGGAATTGGTAGTTTAGAGGGCTGCTTCAACTTCATAATCCAAGGCTATCGAGGACTGAGTAGAACATGATACGGATGTCAGATCTCCCCTTATTGGATCTTCCATCTTATCGCCAACATCAAGATCCTACTGTTTTCAATGGCACGCTACCGCCCACCGCACAGTCTTCGTTCTGGGTCTGGACTTCACTATGCCTGAATCAAGCCCATAAGTATTACCACGCCCTTCTATTGATGGCCATACAAGTCAATTTCGAATCAGCAATGGTTGCGGCTCGATCTGGACTCGGGACTTCAAGACACAGTGAGCTACGGTGTTAATGCCAACTAGGCCCAAGCGCAAGGACATGTAAAGAAGCCGCAGCACTTCCATAGTGAGAGGGAGGCAAGATACTGAGGGGCAGAAACCCCAGGGATCTGAATCACTGATGGGGAAAAGACAAGGTGTTCAAATAATTTACTAAATTTATCCTAAAACATCCTAGACTATCCGAAACTCATCTAAATACTTCCTGGCCTTAGGCTCAGAATCTTTTCCTTCTTACTTGCGCCTGATTCCTCACCTCTTCCTCTTCCTCGCCTGTCACATTCATGGCTACGATACTCTCAAGACTTGCCGGCACTGGCTTAATATCTTAGAGAACAAATTTGTACGCTTTCTGGAGATTCTCACCCTCATATTGGCAGATAGGCATCCAAGCTGTCTTTATCCAACTTTCCCTTTCCTCTCACTATGTCTATCGTAGGCTCAGAAACAACTTCTTCCATGGCTCACGACGTTATCAAGCTGTGGCACTGCTGTCATCTGTGCGTGGCACTGCCAGCTAGACTCCCTTTACTGCGTCAATGATACCATCGCCTCATCCTAAGTTTTAGGATCACGTGCCCTCGTTTCAACAGACTTCCTTCCCTCTCAGTATCTCAACTCAGACAAAGCGCCTCTCATCTTCACTCCTCGGCAGCACCAAGTACAGCATTGCCCTCAACTCTTACAACAACGCGATTACCTCAGAAGTAACTGCAACATCAATACTCCTATAGCCTACACTCAGGAGCATTCTTACGACTTATTTTCTTTCTGCATTTCAACAAGCGGCAGCGCCGGTGATAAGCCTAGGTTCAACAGCCTGAGAAGTGAGTGTGCTCACCCCTCTCACATCTTCGCACTAACTCAAGTCGCTCATCTCTAGCATCGCCATCATGCCCCGAGAGCCGCCTCCATGGAGAGGTGTGCGCACCGTCATCGAAGGAAAGAAGGCAAAGCTCATACTCAACAACGACGAAGCCATCGCCGAGACGGTCGGAAAGCCCAAAGGTGGTGGCTACTTCGACAGCAACCAGAAACCCATAGGCGAATGGACATTCGCCAAGGTCGTCAATCGTGGAACACTTCTTTGGAATAGGGAGAATTTTTACCCCGGAGATCCTGCAGAGAAATCAATGCATGTGCACTACTCTGAGGAGTCCTACGACTACGGTGCTCCGAGGCGTTTACTTGTCGGCTATTCAGCCTACACTCTAGAGCCTGTGCTGGCCAGCATCAATCCCGAAGTCTTTTATATTCAGGAGGACATGAAGGGTGAGCATCTGGCTGGTTTACGGCTGGAGACTATCTCGGAAGGTTTTCTAGATGAGGGAGAGGTTATCCTCCATTATTCTCTCACAGTCCCTGGAAATCTTCGGGCGCTCAAGCTCCTTCTGCTTGAGAAGGATTGAAGCAGGGCTCTTCACGGTGGGGATCTGACCATCGAGGGCGCGAAAGACCTGGCCCAGCAATCCGCTCAGTCGCTCTACGATGGACGAACTCCTGTCACCCTAGCTCGCATCAAGCCAGTAACCACGAGGGAAGTCCCACACCACAGGAAGCCCAGTACCCAACGATCTTTTATTCCTGATGAGCCCTATGGGCCTGGAAATCGTCAACTTCATGAAGTCCTTCCCCGCGTCAAGCCTAATCTCTATTTCAAAGAACCTCTAGACTTTGTCTACAGGGCGCCTTACATGTCAAATATGCGATACCCAGAGCGCCTGTACCACGAACTTGCCATCTTTGCCAAGGCACATTCAGGCGACAAGTTTAACGCTACAGCAATGCTGTTTGCTGTTCAACTTTGGGTCGACATCGAAGAACACCCCGACAAGATGCTCGAATACGGTGTCGCAGAGCCACTTCCCTCCATTTCTCTCGCAATTTTCATCGTATACTTTGAACACTGGCTCAAGATTCATGAGCACCTTCAGTGTCTTCGCTTCATTCACCCCTTTCGGTTGATACACCTCTTGTACTGGAACGACATCCTCGTCCCATGCGCGCGTAATAGCGTATTCTATGTCAAAGAAGATGCGATCGATTCTGAACGAGTGCGCTGGTATGTGCTCGATGCTGAAGCAAGGGGCCCTGAGATTTCTGTGACAGAACGTGTTGATCTCTATCCTTTCATGATGAGTGGCAGCAAGATGGTGTATCCCCAAGACATACCAAACAAGTTCCGTCTATCTGAGACTCAGCAAGCCATGATTGGGATGCCTGATCTACGAGTTCTAGGCTCACCGTCATACCCAACTCGGGAGAACGAAACGATCGAAGTCGCCATGCCAGAGGCCATTGCTCGAACCACCTTTCTCGAGGAGACTTCAAACGAGGGCGACCTAACTAACTTCTTCGACGCCACCAAGGCTGGGCCTACATCGCAGTTTGGAAACAGCTTGAGGTCTGGCACGATCTGGACACACGAGTTCCATAAGTACACCTACGAACCTGGTCGCCCCATCGAAGACTTCATCACACCTAAATTGATCGATATCTGGACTCAACTCAGTGACCGGCGGTTACGGTGGCTGGAAACGCTTGGAGTGCTCGGAAAAGTTCGATTGCGAACTGGTGAGGATGGTCTACCTGGTTATTATGGCATGCCAGTTGAGAATGATAGCCGTTGCCTCGATGATGCATACGCGGGGAGGATGGTAGAGCGTGCACTGGAGGATCCCAGGAATAGACCTGAGCCTCGGAGCTGAAGGGTTCATGAGACACTTCTCAAAACGAGTTCCTTCTTTTGGGGATCAATGTACAGCTTGAAACGAATGAGAGTCAGTGTTGTTATTCACCAGTGTGGTTTGTCTTTGGGCTGTATGGAAAGGCATTGTTTTGCGCTCACCGTCAATCACGAGGTATGTGACGGTTGAGAACGGTGGAGGGAAATGATCGAAGGGAACCGTTGTTATGCGAATAGTGGATTTCACAGGGAATAAATACCATCATGTTAAGTGAGGCTGGCGATCTGGTACGATGTCGGTATGTGCTACAATCTAGCTATTCAAATGGACGAGATGCAATGCACTAAGATTATATATCATGCTCGCATCAGGTGCCCATAATGAGTTTCGAAGACAAGGCGAACAATCAATAGTACTGTATATTCACGCTCTATAAAACTTCTTTTAGAAGGTAGAGTTATCTCCACACGAGAAAACTCCTCCAATGCCATCCTTGTTATTGGCAAAGAGATCCAGCAGCTCAGTGATAGCCGCCCATAATCCACCCGCATTCATGAAAAGCGTAAGCCCAATCATGACAACATTTCCCACAGTAAGAAGTCCCTTCTGCCATGTCGAGAAATAAAGACCCTTGTTAAGATGCAGCCAGAAAATCGCCGCAAAGCCATACGTAAACCACGGAATTGTCGTCGCAGCTGTGATCGACAGAATCGAGTCAAAGATAGGGATGACGTTTGAGATAACAAAGATCAGAACCCAAAATCCGGTTACGGACAAAATCCATGTGACCCAAGACTTTACGCTGTTGTCTGTGACTTGGTGGGTTGCGCGCATTTGGCGCATCGCTGTTACGTAGACGTATTTGCAGCCTGTGTGGCCGATTGAGAGGGCTGTTGCTACGACGGCTGGGAGGATGATTCCGTAGGCGACTTTGGCGGGAATAGATGATGCAGCGGAGAGGACGGGGGACGTGGTAAGATCTCCGGCGATACAGTACAGGGCGACGGCCATGGCGATGTAGAAGAGGGTGCTGACGATCTCGAGGACTGCGAGGGCGAAGCGGAAGTCTTTGGCGGGATCACGCATTTCGGCCATATATGAGCTGTCTACAGTCAGTTTGGTTCAGGCGATACTGAAGGATTGAACTTACGGGAACGTGAATGTGCCAGCGTACGAGAACACAACTCTCAAGCACGCATTGAGACCATCGCGAAACGTAGGGTTTCCAACAACCTTGATCTCCTTATGCCACCCCTCCGGCGCAGTCGCAGGTCCCGAGACAGCCAAACTGATCAAAACGATCAAACAAGCCGCCACAACACTAACAGCATTAGGAATTCCCGCCTTTGAAACAAACTTCATCGTTCGTGGTATCGACAAAATATAACACGCAATACACGCCACAAGAATCCAAACAACAGTACACGTCGCATGACTACTAAGCGTATTCAACGCGACGGATAGCGTGACTGTAGCTGAAGCGACGATAAAGACAACTTGGATCATCATGACGAAGCCAGCGAAGGATTCGAACCATGGGCCGCCGACGATGCGGGTCATTTCGACGATACTGACCACATTGGGGTGCTTGCGGTAGAATTGGAGGAGTTCGTACGCTGCGTACCACGACAATGCGCCGATGCCGAGGATGGCGATTATGCCAGGTACGATTCCGAGGGTTTTTATCGTTGAAGGGAGAGATAAGATTCCAAGACCGAGTTGGTTTGTAAACAGGATCAGGACGGTATCCCATCGTCCAAGGGTTCTGTAATTCTTCCCGCCTTGATCAAAGATATTGCCCTTTTCCTCAGTGCCAGCAGGAACAGCCTGGAAATCGGCCTCATCTTTTGGTGGTTCTGTGTCTGAGGCGCTGGACTCGGGAGGGTGGGATGTCAGCGGTGAAGGCTCAGCAGGCTTTTTTGAGAACTTCATGATGCCCATTGTGAAGTGCCACGGTCCTGCGTAGCAGATGAGGTTGAATGGGGGAGAGTGGGTTGGGAAAGGAGGTAGAAGGTGAAAAGGAAAAGTCAATGGAAGGTTCGTGGGCAGACTTGACGTTATTAGCGGCCCGTAGTTCTCCATATTATCACCCTTTTATGTTATACCCCAGGCCTCCGATCGGAGGTTGTGGCGGCAGCTATGATGTACATTTTTGGTGGTTCGATGGGGAAAACGTGCTCCGAGGTCCGGGTCTGTCCAATTACAGCTGTAGCATTACAAGACGTGGAATTACTTCTGAGGATAGCTCCCCGTGGGGGAAGTGAAGCTGTTCAGTTCATTACGTGATAACCTCGTCTGTAACACAGGATAGGAAGGTCCCTTGATGAGAGATTGAAGGTAGGCAATCTCAAAGATGCTGAGGTTTTGTAGATACCTCCCTGCCGATTGGTCCTCGGCCACCCCGGCAGATCCGCCGGATGGAGCACCGGAATAGTGGGTCCTTTGCCTCCGTCGACATTTCAATTTTGCAGCCAGTGGAGCATTACGTATGTCCGAGTATCCGGACTTGACCCCGTACGGCATTTATTTTGTGCTATTGCCACTATAAACCCCCTCTGCCGAGGTCCTTAAAAGTCAAACTCCTTGCAGGAGGTTTTTAAGGTTATGTCAGCCTTGATTTTAAATCAGCTCACGTCAAAAAGAACATCTGACAGTGGAACCCTCGCTCCTTACTCGTGTTTTTTGGTATTTCTTTTACGTAGAAAATGGAGACGAAAAAGCTGGGCATTTCATTTGCATACGCGAAATCCACATTCGTGTTCCGATCGGAGGTTGAGGGTGGAGTTACGTGACATGATGAAAACTAGGATGGAAGAAAAATTTCCTTCTGGCAAATATTCTATACTTACGGGCCGCGTGAGGATCCTTGCGCGACGCATATGGTTGGTGGATTGAGGTGAGGCGGGTTTATGGTTATTCCTGTAATTTAAATGTCCGAGACCGTTGGAGTTTATGCTGGAGGAGGAAGGTAAGCCGCAAAGAGCGAGATCCGTGGTCGGCGCCCTTTTGTTACCTAGCTTGTCAAGTTTGTTGTGAGGCGAGAGATGGTCCGACGTTACCTTGGCGATTTCAGTGATGGTTTCTTTCGCAAAGCATAGGATGGTGACTAATCATCATGTAATTCCCAATTACCATCATTGCGCACGCGCTCCATTCACGGAGGTTGCGCGTTGGCAAAGCTGGAGTGCGAGCGTAATTGGATACCTGCAGGGTAGTCTGCGACACTTGCGATTGGGTTTGTTGATCTGATAACCTTATTGCTCATCCTTGTGACGTTTCATACACTGCCGCAGGGAAATGTCACCCTGTTGCAGTGTTTTTGACGATGCAACGTTCTTGCATACGCGAATGCCCTATGTTTCAGGTGCTTTCATAAATCAGAAGACCAGTGGGATTGAACCTCGCGTGAGTTGGTGAAGCTCACTACCGAGCAGCCTAGATACTTCGTCTCTCCTGTGACATGTTTAGACCCTAAGTTACACCAAAATATTTGGCCACGGACGCTTCATTGCTCGTTTCTTGATAGTGATACAGGTGAGCGCACCCAAGCATCAACTCAATTGGTCAATGTCGCCATGTCCCCGCCGGACAATCATCTTCCATCTCATCCTGTATCACTCTGAGCAAGGAATCCTATTCCTCCGTTTATATTGGCCCTTTCATCTACAGTTGATCAATTTTTACAACCACTCTCTGGGGTCTCGGGCTAAGCCACATGCCAATTTAAAGCCTCCGACATCCGAGTGCGACTACACAACAGTCCCACGGCCAATGACATTGAGCCTCTACTGTTCAAGGTTGCGAGTGTTTACGTGTCGTATGAAACATGGTGCTTACTACGACGAGTCTATAATGAGAAGAGCTTCCCCGCAGTTGGTTGTAAGAAGTTAGCATAAGGATATCGCAGAATGGATTACATCAGGAAGAATTGCATGTCTCGGCATCTACTAAGCTTATACCATATACGTTCCTTCAGACATTCCTGTTAGCTGTAATTGGATCCCTTGGAAAACGGCTGCCACACATGCTTAGCCGAGGGCGAATATCTTCCCAACTCTGTCGATTTCTCACGTCAGCGAATCACACTCTACGAGAAGGTTTTCTGGGCAGTAAGGGAAAGCAAGAAAACGTAGGAGCTCAACCCTAAATTATAAAAAGATTTACCCAAGTTTACCATAATTTAGGATAGGTTCAGGATACCTTATTCTTAGCACCCAAGTTTAGGGTCAACCGCTTTCCTGTTCGCTCACAGATACACCGCAGGACTTGATATAAATAACCAATCTCACCAGATAAGCAGACGACATACCATCATCAACATCAAAATGTCGGAACTTCCAACCTACGAAAAACAACAAGAATGGAGAAACATCCAATCCTTCCTCCCCGACCGTTTACACTTCACACCCAACCACTCTCCCACCGAAGAAGTATGGCATCACCGCGGCCACGCCCTCCACCTCGACAGATGGCGCAACCCCTCCGCCCGCGTCAGACTAATAATGCATCACGGCATGGGCACAAACGGACGCATGATGTCAATGCTTCTCGGCGTACCCCTCCACAAAGCAGGTTTCGAACTCGTCGCGATCGACATGCCCGGCTACGGCTGCACAGTTCCGAAAAAGGGACATGTTTGGGATTATAAGGAGTGGGTTAATATCGCGAGTGAGTTTGTGGACCATGAGTATGAGCATGATAAACGGCCTATTGCGCTTTATGGGCTGAGTGCTGGGGGTGGTCTGACGTTTCATGTTGCGGGGATGAATGAGCGTGTTAGGGGGATCGTGGGGATGTGTTTTATGGATATGAGGATTCAGCGTGTAGCTGACGCTGCGTGTCGAAATCTCTTCATGAGTCGTGTCGGTGCTCCGATGGGGAGGGTGATGCACGCTCTTGGTCTTGGATGGATGTCGATGCCGATGTACATCGCCGGCCGAATGTCAACACTGGTCAACAATCCTCAAGCTTTGGCAGCTTGTATGCGCGATAACAGCTCTGCGAACGCCTGGGTATCGATGAGCTTCTTATCTTCGTTTACGACGTATAAACCAGCCAAGGAACCGAAGGACTTTGATACGTGTCCGATTCTGCTGACGCAGCCGGCTGAGGATAGGTGGACGCCGCTTTGGGTTTCGGAAGCGTTTTTGAAGGATGTTGATAAGGTTGAGGTCAAGACTGTTATGTTGGAGGGGGCTGGGCACTATCCGCTTGAGGATCCGGGGTTGGGGCAGATGGTTGAGGCGATTGTTGCGTTTTTGAAGGGCATTGAGCAAGAAG